>PYFS01000056.1:0-96804 GCA_003671545.1 Ophiognomonia clavigignenti-juglandacearum | reverse complement strand
ATTTCACGAATTTCACGAATTTCACGAATTTCACGAATTTCACGAATTTCACGAATTTCACGAATTTCACGAATTTCACGAATTTCACGAATTTCACGTAGAGGGCGATTTTTCGTGTGGCGGGCTAGTTTTTCTGTGAAGTTGTGAAATCTAATTTTGGTGACATCCTAATTTGGTGACATCCCTAATTTAGTGACATCTCTAAAGTGGATCCACAGTGCGGGAAATTAGGAGTGTGCCCTATTAGCAATTTAGGTGTGCCCTGATAGATAATCTCTATCTAAAATAAAATATTATAAAAATAAATGATTAATTAATATAAATTAATAATTAATATAGATGGCTTACTCAGACCGGTCGCGATGGAAACCGAATTCTAAAAGAAATAGATATAATAATTCAAAACGCTTATAAAAAACAAGATATTATTTCTTAGAAAGAATTAGAAATAAAATCAATTATAGAAGCTAGATAATAAAGATAAAAATTATAAGAAAAGCCTATATAGAGTAAATTCGATAATAAGATAGCGT
Organism: Ophiognomonia clavigignenti-juglandacearum; assembly: GCA_003671545.1. NCBI lineage: Eukaryota > Fungi > Ascomycota > Sordariomycetes > Diaporthales > Gnomoniaceae > Ophiognomonia > Ophiognomonia clavigignenti-juglandacearum. The sequence continues at coordinate 96,271 of PYFS01000056.1, read as the reverse complement.
AAAAGTATAACGAAAGATTATTCTTTAAAAAATCTATACCAGTAGGGGATTTAAAAATCTAATAATTAGAAAATACTAAAAAGAAATTAACAAAATATTTATAATTCGAAATAAAACCAGTTAATATATATTTTTATTTTTATTATATAATTGTATCATTTATTATAATTCTAATTATTATTTCTATAGATTAAACCTATTGAATAGTGGGAAGATCATTTTAGATCGTTTCCAAATTTAGCTATTTAGGCTAGTAAATATTGAAGCATTCCAGCTACTTTAGCAGCTATTGAATCGGCTTTTAATATTGGTATTAATATTATTACTAAACGCCGTACAAGTCTACAACAAAAGATACGAAAAGAATTAATGATTATTAAATGGTAAATGCACGAAGATAGTAGTATTTTAGCTAAAAATCTACGAACAAAGAAATATCTGGATTTAAAAGAAGAATCAGATTCGGAAATATCTGATAATAATTCGGATCTTTTAGATAAAAACGAAAATAAAATAATAGAAGAAAGAGAGAGCGAGATAGAATAACGAATTTAATTAAAATACAGTTTAATTAGTTTAAATTTATTAATGTTAAAATTATATAATTTATTTATATTTAGAATTAAGGAAACGAAATCCATTCTATTTTTGTATTGAAATTATAATAGGTATTTAAATGTATTAATACTAAACATACAAATTATATATATATATATATTAAACCGAAAAGGTATTTAATACATTAATACATTTAAATACATAATATTATTCGTAGATATATTAATATAAAATTTTCATATATAAGAAAATTATCATAATAATTATATAATAATTGAATTATATATATATATACATATATATATATATATAATTAATTAATTATTATATATATTGATAAAAAATTTAAATTAATTTTATTAAATATTTATAAAATAGATATTTTCGAATAATTTCCTGATTCCTTAGACATTTTTGATTATTTCGTCAAAAACCTATATTTATATATATAATATAGATTTACGATGAAATTTATACAGGTATTATATATATATATATTAATTAATTTATAATAAAGCTATATTATATAATAATTTCAAGATTTATCAAAAACATTTATATTGTAAATATAATATGTATTTACTCGTATTAATACTGGAAATATATGTTTTAGATTTATATTAAATTATAAATATACTTATTATATTAATACATATAAATACGTTATAGAAATAATATCTTTATTTAGAATTTAAATATCATTTAATTATAATTATTATAATTATATAATAACGATAATATTTACATATTCCTATTGATTTATTATATTTATCATTGAACATTCTAAATAATATATATATATATATTAATTAGATAAAAACCATTAAGTTTTTCGTTATTATTAACAATCTAAATTTATAATCTCCTTTTGATTTATCGGCCGTAAAATTTCAAATTCGTAAAAACCAAAACCTAATAAAGAGACAAGGCCGTTATATACACACTCTCGGCTTAATGAGCCAATTTCTCGTCAAAAGGAATCTCTATAACACAGCTATTCAAGCTATAACCGCCGGATTTCCCCTTTATAGTTATATGCTACCGTAACCCCTACGGCGAACAAAAGCGTCTTCTACAAATTTTATACTTAATAGGGCCCTATAATATATTAAATAAATAATAAATTAATTCATAAAAAAAGAAAAAGTAATACTAACTTTGCCAAAAGCTAATAAAGCTCGAAAATCTGAATTCTTTTCCACCTTGCTCTAAAGGACGGCGATAACGCAGTTTTACAAAAATCACTGTTTCGAAATTCACCCTCTTAGGTGAACCTTCGAATAAAACTATCGCTGCATCGTTCGATACAAAGGAATCCCAGGGGAAACAGAAAAGGGATCAAGGTACGAAGAATGAAACTAAAAAATATTAATAAAGATTACAAATAAAACAAAAGCATAATTCATATCAGACAATATAACCCAATCGAAATTATCGACTCTAATAGATCCAAAATCAGGTGTTGGATCTAAAGGTTAGATTATCAATTTAATAAGCTTAGATAATTAGAATAATTATTTAAGATTTAATGAATTTATCGATAAAAAAAAAGTCAACCAAAAAAGACGAAACGTTTTAGGAGAGAAGAAGGGCATTGTTTTAACGTTGAATTCGGTTAAGTTTATTATATATAAATTAGAATTATAATAGTACATATACCTAGATAGCAGCACTTAATAATTAATAAGCGATTTGCTAAAGTTTAATTGTATTCTTCTTCGCAATAAGAGCAACGGCTTTAGGGAAAAAATATATTATAGAGGGCGTTGTAAAGTGAAAAAGTACGGTTCTTTTAATACCAAAATGGTGGTAATAGCTATTATTTTAGGGAAGTTATGGCTAATATTCGAATTATGCGTTTAGGTAGGGGAACATATATTCTTATATCTTTCGACCTACGATAACTTTGCTAATATAATTTTTATAAAAAAAACAACCTTTATAGATCTATTTCGCTATTCCGAAAATATCAAACTAATGGCTTAATAGTTCTTAATGTTAGATTTAGAAATATAATGATAAATAGATAAAACCCCGGTAAATCAAAGAAAGCTATATATTCCACCTCTTTATACTTATATGCCAGCGACGAACTACATAATTCTCAAATTATATTAAAGAATTATAAAACTTAAGAATATGGAAGCTATAACCTAAGAATGATCACGAGATTGATAAGAAAGTTAGCTTTTCTATTTAATAGAAAATAACTAAATACTCGGCTAAAACTCGGGTTTTAGGCATTTTCACCGCTAGATAGCGTTATCGTAGCTTTAGAAGAGGGTAAAGATTAATATGGCAAATTTATAGATTAATGCTACTAGCTGAGGTTATAAAAGATGTCGTTAAAATAAAGTTTAGATAAAGTTTAACTAGCTTCGGGAATATAGACAGGGATATCGACAATTATTTCGAAGCATAAACACACTACCCATAAATATAATTTAAAAACTAAAAGATTATAAACAAATCTTAATATATAATATATATTATTAAGTCTTATAAATAGAATTATAACGAGCGAAAAAAAAATTAAAATTAAAATTGTTTTTCTATTATTTATATTTATTTTATAATTATATATAAATATATTAAATATTATATAAAATGTTATATCTAGTATGAAGTAACAAATTATTTAAAGAAGCGTATGTTAAATATTATATAATTATAGATATAAATATAGTAAAATATGAATTTAAAATTCGGTGAGATAATAGTTCCTTTATATGCAGAAAAAATGTAAAATAGTTATGATTCGTAGTATTCGTAGTATAATAGTAATAATGTAGTTTGTAATAAATCCGAATTCGTAAATTCTATAAAGTTGAAGTAAGAGTGAGTTCGAGCCCTACTATAGACCCATTTTTCTTTGCAAAAAAATAAGAATAGCAATCGAGATTTTTTATTATTAGACCTACTAATAAATGTATTTTGAAATTATTTTATAAATATATATATATATATATATATATATCAATTATGAATTTAAATAATAAAATCTTTTATTTAATTTTTTTTAAAAAAAATCAAGTTTTCTTTTTAAAAAAAAAAGATTTATATTGAATAAATTAATAATAATAAAGAATTTCAAACGAATATCTTTAGTTCACTATATTGATTATATATTAATATTATTTTAATTTAGAAAATAATATGTAATATAATGAATAAATGCTTAATATAGTTTTTTTGATTTAATTCTTTTTAATATATTTGATTTTGTATTTATATATTAATACATATTGTATTATGTTTCGAATTTTGTAAATACGAGTATTGTATTGAAATGTGTATTGTATTTGAAAACGCTCTAAATACATGTATTTCAAATACGTCAATGCTCTGGTGATAGGGAGCCACAGACCGACCGGCCAAACTGGATTCGTATCTTCAAGCCATTAATGAATCCTGTTGGTGGGAAGATCTGCGTAAGTGCTTCCTGGAGTCCCTTTGCCAATTTGGTTCGCATTTGTGCGCCTCATTGTCGAGTCATGAAGCTGACGGATCCTTAGCTACTTGATTGCGATCAAGACCGGGGGTGGATACAGACCCAGAACGGCGACCCACACGATCAATGGAGTCGTGTGGGCATTTCTCCATTCTCTGTCTCATAGTGAATCGGAGAGGGTCATGACTTCAGCGACCATCAGGGTTCCCACGTGTTTATCTGCAGCTAGACTTTCCATCACTTTCTCAATTACATTCAATTCATTCGAATCCATCAATGCTGAGACACCGAAACAAACTAGTAGGATCTGAGTGTTGGCATACGCGTAGTATAGTACACTCCCCTTCCTTTAACGTCACCAAATACGAATATCAACACTAATTGATAGTCCCTTAAGGCGGGAGAGCCGCCGGCAAGCGAAGAACCCCATTGGCAAACTAAGCGCCCACTTGAAAGCGAGTCGCGACCCGCTGCCAAGCGATCTCCTAGATCTTGTGGGGTAGGCGGTACTTCTAAAGATTAAGATCGACGTTCTTTGAGTCGAGCACTTGAGGTGAAATAGATCTGTGCAGTGTAGGAGCTGAGGAGGTAGCTCTGAAGATTGAGATCGACGTTCTTTGAGTCGAGCAATTGAGTTAAGAGCCTGAGTTGTCAACAGGCGGTGAGAAACTGGAGTTGCCTTTGGCGATCTATAGTTTTCGCCCGTCGAACATGCGTCCAGGTGATTCGCTCTGCGATTGCTCAAGTGTCATCAAGTACGTCCTAGCGAATGTGTAGGAGCCTCTGGGATATACGAAGCCTTGACTAGTAGCTGTCAACTCGTTGGCTGTCGGAATAACTCGTGCTCTCGATCCATACCAATTTACCTCAATCTTTCAATTCATAACACTCTTGCCATGTATTTATTTATTTGTTGCTGTTGTTGTTATTGTTGTCGTGAAATTGATGTTCATAAACATATTCAAAAGGGCTGTGTACCCCCAAGCTTCAATGTTGACTGTGGCTTGACGCCTGAGCACGTTCTAGAAGCTCATTTCCTGGGGTAACATATTAAGATTAATTATGTCAGCTGCTGTAGTAACGCTAGGGTCCACCCAGGAGCCTCAACGTCACTTTACCGGCAAGGCTGTCACCTTTGTAACCTTCTAGAAGCTCAACTTCTAGAGTATTACCAAAAGACAGAGGCAGAGCAAGACCCACACCTTGCTGTCGGTGATATGTAGGTACAGTTCGTGCATCGTCACGCGGTATCAAAAGCCACTTGCTGTTGGCCGTGGTGGGAATAATCACGCTGAACTACTTACCTAGGTAGGCCCCTACTTAAGTATGAATAATGGCATCCTTTGACAACGTCACAACGGAATGCAGCGGCAAACGTTCAGCTCTGTATAATGACCAAGTATGTGGAAACCTTGGCTGGATAACACCCTGCTAGGATCTATCCTTGGCTATGTCCCAATCCCAGTGCCACCACGAGTGGTGAAGAGAGATGGCGAAGCACGTGTTGTGATGCGTGATACCCACGGACGTCAGTATGCAGCTGTCAATTTGAAGCTTAACATAAGCTTAAGGTAGGATGCAAGGAACTGCAAAATGGATGGGTCCCGATTTATTTGTTTCAACTTTACCCACGAATCGGAATGCGAATACCAGTCAAAGTACAATAAATGTGGCCTTCTTACTTCCATTCCACCTACCAGACGCATTCTTATGGGCTTACAGTAGTACCAGCTCGAACTGTTACGACTCTATTGGGGAGGAGGCTGGAGCTATCCCCCGTTCTGACTAGACAGAGAAGGAAAATTCGAGACTACTACACATCTCAAAGTTGAAAGAGGTTCATGGCTAGTGTGCAAGTGGTTTCACTATGGCAAGCAGTGACAGGCCTGAGCAGTAATCAACGAGTGATCCTCTTGGCAGAATCTCTCCGTCTGCCTCAGAGTCCCAAGGATTAGGTAAAATTGCAGCTATACTGTTTGCTTGCTCGTGGATACCTAGATAGGTAAGCTGCTCGGCGAAAGCGGCCAACACCGAGAGACTACGATTTGGTAGATCCTCAACCACACATCGAGTCATATCTCAACGATCATTGAGCATACATTGACATGCGGTTACGGGCGCGTCGATGCCAGCACATATATAAACACCACAAAGGTTTCCTCTGGATCACATTTTCTAATCACGCATCATCCCTTCACTCGCCATTCAACCATTCCAATCACTTACAGTCACTCATTAGTCTCATTCTCTGTAATCTTAATTATTACCCACAAACCCCCCCCCCCCGCCAAAATGCAGACCTCCACCTTCGTCACCTCCGTCGTCCTTTTCCTCGGACTGGCCATGGCCGCTCCCGGCCCTAAAGCTGATCTCATGGCTCGTGACGGCCAGGAGGCTGTTGAGACTCGTGCTGAGCTTGACGCCCGTGACTGTCCCATCACCGGCCCTGACTGCCACGGCGAGCGTACCTGCATCGCAGGTGGTATCAGCTGCGAATATGCTGACAGCAGTAAGTGGGCTCTCATACTCTGATCATACCAACGAGGCACTATAACTAACGTCATCCTCTTCTCCAAGGCCGTTGCGCCAAGCTCGCCGCTACCGATGGCTCTTTCACTGCCTGGTGCCCTAACGGACACTGGGATAACGGTGTCTACCACGATATTTACACCGGCGCTGGCTGCATTTCTGCTTTCACTGCTCTCGGCCGCCACTCTTGCTAGATGGCAGTTTAATGGGCTGTAAGTGGCACATCGCGACGTACTCTTTCTCAAACTTCCTGGTTGATGTCTAATATATGGCTCTAGGTCAATGACCAGTGTTCTTTACGAACATTTCATTTCATTCTCATCTGAGCAAGGATTGGTCTCTCTTATCTCAGAACCATGATGGAGTCCTGAAATTGAAAGAAACACAACTACTTTGGGCCAGTCAGGCAGATTCAAGGGGCATTCGAAAATGGTAATAAGGTTGATATGTATATAATTCACGGAGCACATAAGAAATATCCTGGGAAAATATTTGGCACATTTTCGGTTTTTCACTTTCTCTACTAACCTATTGGTGAAGTTGCACATCTTCTTCAACTTCTCCTTGTCAACCTCATTTGCATCTGCTCGGTAGCTAAGGTTCTGTTGCCATGGGAAAGTATGACTTTTATCCTCGGATTGACAACATATCTCGATACCGAACTCAATAGATGAACACGAACTCAGACACAAGAGATCATAAATCATGCGGGATATTCGGAAGCAGTGGACAGACGCGACGCAGTTAGACTCAGCTTTCCGCCTCATGGTCTCGAAGATCCTGCTCAAGTGCAGATGCTGGATATAGTGAGGAGAGATTTTGAAGGCTCCATATGTGACTGCGTGAGAAAATTTCTTGGTCGGTGTCTTCGTGTCATTCGCGGTTTGGAAAGCTGGAGCGAGCCCGGCCCTGGTGCCGCCATCATCTTGAGTCCATTCAAAAACAAACGAAATGCCGTTAATAGATCTTCTGGCCTTGCAAATTGCGAACTGGATTTCCGGGGAGGGGGAATTCAGTCGACGCAAGATATGAATGTGAAGAGACACATCAGAGGGTGGTTCCTCGTCAAATACTTCCCAGCCATGCAAAAGTTCGTACATGGACACATATCTCTCAAATGTGAGAGTGCCACCTCACCCGGTTCCTGTTACCTGGCTTGCTTGGGAATCCTAAGAAGTCTTATAAAACACGTGTATGTATACTAGTCTGTATCAGGGTTGCTCTGCCTCCTCCAACTTCCGCGGTGTATTATGAGACGGAGAACTTGAATCAACAAGACGTAGCCACACCAGAAGCTTCACTCTATGATGTCATTCGGCCTCAATGAGTGTGAAAGAACACACGATTACAATGGAAAGCTTACTCAAAAGGATGTGAGATCTACTGGGGTCTATTGGGATCCCAAAAGCCATGCGTCTCCACTCGTCATTCAACCTGTTCCAGCTCATGTTCTACAATTTTACTATCTCAGGCCAGTACTTGGTTGCTAAGTTCAGGGATACTACGTGCCAGAGCACATGTAACTAACTAGCCTCTTGTCCATGGTGCTATGAAATCCTGAATTCGGCATTTCGGAAGTGCGCCGTGGCATGTTCTAACAACCATCGTGCATGTATTCAGAGTTCATAAGTCTGATCTGAACAAGTCCCGGGGACATGACCATAACTGCGTTTACGAAGCCGTCCAACTGACGTGAAGTTGACTGACTATAATTGCCGAAACAGCTCATTTTGCTTGCAGTTGTCAAGAATGGAACTGTATCAGCAAAAAAATGTCCGTGAAATGGTAACTTGAACAAGGGCATCCTTCTGTCCCAGGGACCCTCTAGTGTGTAGAGCATCAGTATGAAAACGTGTGTGAGATCCAGGTTATAGTCAGTATGAGATCTGAAGGCCACTGAACGATTCTATTTACAGACGTACTCCACAGTTGACGCGTCACATGTACCCTTTTCAGTGCCGTGCACTAGTAAATAGCTAGTCTCTGGTAGCTTTACACCTGGGCAGCTTCAGTCAGTCTGGCATTTAGCTTCATTTTCGACGCAGTGAATCCGGTTACATACTTAATAATTATATAACAAAGTGGTCGCAAATTTAATCATACTACCCACTTAGTAGGTATTGACTTTTTCTCATGTTCATTCTTGGTCCACGGTATCTACCTAGGTATGAGGCGTTGTGCGCTCAACAGATATTCTTGTACCTTTCGTAGCCTAACAGAACAAGCTCGTTGATCAGCTAACCCCCTCCCAGTCTCGCTTTCTAACCTTAGGAGGAGCCAACTCAGAATCTGTACCGCGTGATTCGGCCCCGGGACCTAGCCAAAGCATAGATGACCAGCTACCACTTACGGTGCGAAGCGACGAAGATGGTCAAAACAAGCCACCCGGCACTTAGCCATGAGAGAAGGTACCTTCACAAGCGTGCCGCAAATCTGCATCAACACGCCACTTTCCAACCAATGTCTTCGACCACCAAGTCTTAGCTCATCACCGGCTGCAGACGATCAGCTCATCACCACTGGAAACCGAGAAGAACAGGACCATCAGGTGGCCAAATCCTCAGTAGTCGGACAGGTATAAAAGGCCTGCCTCCACATCTGACTCTGATACGAAGCCGTTTCCTTGGTTTTCCCTTTTACCTATCTAGAAACATATCTCCACACCAGAAAATATCGATCCTTCAAATCTTCGATCACCCCCATCAACAGACATCATGCAATTCTTCAAGTCACTCCTGATCACCCTTGCCGCGATCACTGGCGCTGCCAGCGCCGCGGCTATCAACACCAGCACCGACCCTTGCATTGTAAGTTCTCAGATGTCCCAGCCGCATTCTGTCCTTCGTATATCGGTGAAATCAAACACTGAACCAAAGGTAGGTGACTTGCCTCTTGGATATCGGCCACGCGCATGGCTGCGGCGATGAGGCATGCCTGTGCGATAAGGCCGCGGAGTTGGAGTTTCCACTTGAGGGATGTGTCACCACCAGGTGCGGAGCCGACAAGGTTCAGGGTAAGTGCATCCTGTCTGCCTAAGTAGAGTAACGCGTGGGACATGACCATTTGCTAACATCAGTTCTTTCAAAGAGCTCCGCTGCATGGCCGCCAAGAAGTGCCACTACAAGCCTGAGCGCTGCCCTGGTGCTTAGGTGCACAAAGTGGGAGATCCTCCGATCGATAAAGAGTGGACGCATCACTGGGCTCGATTCGTATTAACGCCTGTGGGATTTCAGATGGCAACGACGGATACTTGAGCCAGGACTTGAGAGGGGATTAGGCGCTGTGTCAGTTACCTTAGTACGATTGAAGTTACAGCGACTCACTTTTGTGATCGTCTCGAGTCGGAGTCTACGCTAGTCTATCATGCTCTAAATTTACAGGTCCATCCATTCTTCCTTCCGTGTGCACCACAAACGCTTCAAAATCCTTTAAGCTAGAAGCAACTAAGGAAGCTGAGGAAAATTTGAGTTTTGAAATACACGTGGCTCTGGTGTGCCACTACCTGAGCTGCCACAAGCAGCGCTCGAGCGGGTCTAGCTCCCGAGGGCTACGGCTCACGTGCAAAAGTTGACGACTCCACTATTTTTCCTCTTCATACAACGGCAGATGACATTGACGGAGCACATGCATCAGCAGATCTTGATATCATGGCACTTGTCCTCATCAAAGGCCTCCCCATCCATCACGCCGTGAATATACGCCTCTCCCACAAAATCGTGATATCCATCCCCATCGGCCCGCACTACCAGCGGCACTCGACCTCCACAAGCAAGGATAATCAGATCCCCGACCTCAACCTCCGCGGGAAGCAGGCAGAGCCGCCCGTCATCCGCCCAGCCCAGCCGCCGCTGTTGCGCGCACGCGATGTAAGTTGGTCACCGGGGCAACCAGACGCGTCTGACAACCGCAGTACACAGACAGGTTGCCTGGTGGCTATAGGCAGTGGGAGCTTCACTTCTCCAGGAGTATAAGTATCAGCCACTTAGCCACTTTAGACAGACTTAGACTGCTTCCCTTTCTGTTCACACACAATGGAATTCAGTTGTCACCAGTAGCTTCTTCTATGTACGGCTGGAAGGGGCTGTAGCTCTGCTAGGATTCTTTCTAAGATATAAAGAAAACTATCTCAGGGCGTTCGATGGGATAATCTGGGTGCTTGGTGATGTAGTCTCGCACAGGCTGCAAGCTGGCGGACCAGCTCTGAAATAGAGCTTTAGTCTGTTGCTCGCCTGCGTCCTCGTAGGTGCCTGCGCACAGCGTCTGCCAGTAGTGGACCGAGTTGAGGTCCGTCGTCTGCTTGCCTAGGGTCGTCCCGGATGGTGGGCCTTTGGCAGCGAATTCCTCCCACGCCATCAGCTCTGTGAAAACCGAGACTATCTCCCTGGCCTTCCTCCGGCCTATCGTCTTAAACACTGTTGCAGTCACCGTCACCGTGTTGTAGATGGTCTTGCTTGTCGTGGTGATTTCGTCCGAGACTTCCCCACGCGGTCCATCCGCCCACGTATTTTGCTTGAATTCTCAGGTTCAGAGGCGATCTCCATGGTGGGCTTCGTAATTTCATCCGATTCAGGTTCAGCAGTGGGATGTTCGCTCTTGTTAAAAGAGGCCAATGCCTCTAGGGGTGCGCTCTGGTCTATATGTTCGGGGTCGGTGTTGATGCAAACGTGTGGCAGCGTACCAGACAGCTTGGTAATCGTCGATAACACGTGGCCCCTAATCACGATAGTCTGACCATCTGGTGGAAAGCGGCAGCCTGCCCACGTATTTTTGGTGGCGTGGGTAGTACGCTGCCGGTCAAGCGAGTCCCGCAACAACGGCGTGGTCAAGTGCTTGGTTACGCTCCAGTCTGTGACCCAGGATGGCTTACCTCGGAGCTTACTCGCAGGACATACACTTAGAATATCAAGATTTTGAAGCTTTTCAATGAATCCCCGGCTGACCAGTCGATAGATTTGTACGGTGGGTAGCTCGTAGTCGACGTCGATGCTCAGATGACCGACAGAATGCCTGCTGTCTGTTTCTTGGACCGCTTGTGCCTCTGGGTTTCGTAGCAGTCCGAGAAAGGCGTAGATCTTATCCCTTGGGTTCTGTGAGTCTCGGTGGCGGCACTGCATGACAATGTTGAGAAGATCTCGCGTGGAAGAATCGACATGATGTCGATGTCGCTGGGTGCGCTGCCAGTTGAGGCGACGTCGGTTATCGAGAGCTCGAATAGACAGATACGGCACGACGAGTCGTCCATGATGAAACCGTAGTGTATCGGCGCCCATATTTGCAGTTTAAAGCCGTGATCAACAGCAGCCCTGAGGTCGTCCCAGCTGATCGCATAGCGACCGGTCATCATTATCGGGCTCGGTGATAGTAGCAATTCCTGGACGGTCCATGCCCGATGCCACCACTGGCAGCTTGCCATGGTCATGATGGTCGCATCCCCCAAGTAATTTTTCGCCATGAGCCCTCCCACAGGCGTGATCGGGACATGACCAATAAATGCAGGAACCGTTTCTGTGTCATCGTGGGCTGCAGTCTGTTTTCTAGCTTGGAGTGTCTTTGCTTCCTGGGCCAGATCATTCAACATAGCGTACAGCTGCCGAGTCTCATTGCGTATTTTAGGGCCGACATAGCAGTTTATGTGCTTGGCCCTGGTGTAGATATCTCTCATCAATGGCACTTGCGTATTATTCTCCTGGACGTCAGACTGGTTGTTGCAAATAGCGTCTACCCATAAAACCCGCTCGCCTTCTTCTTGTCTTGTGTCGACAAGTGCTCTGAAGAGATGCGGTCCAATCTGGAGCCTGGAGTCGTTGACTTGGATTGGGGTCAAGTCTTCCTGTAGTCCCCAGACATAGCTGAGCGCCTCATACTGACCGGCGCAAGAGGCCAGCTCCGCCTCATACAACTGACATCGAAGGATTTCGCGCCCCTTACCAGGCTGTAGTCGGAGCAGTCGGATCCGATTCGGACCAGAGATCGCAGTATATTGGTAGACTGCGGATGGTATTGCGATGACGGAGCTTTCGCTGCTGGGGTCGGTCAGCTGGCTATCCTCGTCCGAGTCGGTGCCGTGTTTCTGGAAGGTTTTGGAAATGGATTGGCGAAGATATGCCACACTGGCCCGGATCTCCGACCGCGCTGAGTTCGTGTTCATGGTGACGGCCAACACTGGTCCACCCAAGATCTGATCCACAGTCGATACAGGAACATGGGCATCCTTTCATACCTAGCATGAGGTAGAAGGAAAGAAGTAAGTGCGCTTACCAGGCTGCCAGGTCCACATGCACCATGATTCTGCGACTATGCAGCACTAGTGATGCAGTCAGCCGGATCCTGCAGGTCACGCGCTCCGTTTATTTTGCCGCTACTGTAAGGAGGGACGAGCTGCTACCTGCTATGCATGTAAATCGCATCGGCGCGGACCGCTTGTATGCAGTGCATGGCCACTGCAGTTCTCGACAGGCACAGTGACACCCAGTATCACGTCGCGGCACGTTCAGCATCCACGGACATAGTATACCTAGGTACCAGCACTCGCTGCCCGCAGTGCTCTTGAGCTGTCAACGTACCTAGGTAGTTGTTCTCAAAGATCTTGTTGAATTGCAGGTAGACTACATAAAATGCTAATTCTGAAGTTGTCATCAAGATGTACCGCAGATTCGCTGTGCAGCATTATCCCAGGATTCATACCGGGTCTGAATTCTTTCCGGTTGTCGACGCTTGTGAAACTGGGCCTTCAACCGTAATCAGTGCCCGTAACTGCTATACCACACTCGACTCCAAGATGCAGCGGCGAAGGAGGAGTTTATCTTGACATTATAGACGATCAAGTGGTCTCTAGTGCTCTCCGCACACTTCCGATGACTTTTGTCCCAGTCTCATTGACGTGTTCGGGAAAACGATACTTGTTGGTGTCCTCGTAGTAGTCGGCAGCTTCCAACTCATGCGGAGGCAGCAAACCAAGGCAGTTCCCTGTGCTGGAGTAATCTGCTGGATCTGAACTTCCCATGGAGTCCTCTGAAACCCCGATGGATTTCAATGCGTGCAAGGGGTCGGCGGTGTCCTCATTCATTTCGGCCTGGTCGTCCGTCTCAAGGACCAAGGCTGTCAAAGCATCGAAGAAGACATCGTCCACTTCATCATCGCTATCCACCTCGATATCGTCGTTAGCCACCGAGCCCGGTTTTGACGCACGCGGGCTGTGGATTGAGGAAATGTCTAGTAGACGCTGGAAGGTCGCGCGCAGCTCTTCGGTAATATTTGCGCGGCTCTCAAACAGCTGCATCGGTGTCTTTCCGTGCATATTCTCTCGTGTAGGATCGAGACCTACCAAGGCGCCCTCCCGGAGAAACACATTGATCGTCGCAGCGTCCGAGTAGAAGCCCAGATGGTGCAGCACATTATGGCCATAGAGGTCGATGTTTGTGTAGTCAGCACCGAGGTTGAGGAGCATTGCTGCAGCCTGAGGACACGATAATGCCACGGCGCACTCCAGTGGCGTCGTGCCGTCAGTGTCGCGGCGGTTCATCTCTGCGCCAGCGGCGATGTAAAGCTCGACCAGCTCGAACGCGTTGTGGTAGCACGCATGATGTAGCGGACTGGTGTCACCGTCAGCATCAAGGACGTCCGCTCCGTGTGCTATCAACTCCGTGGCTATCCGGACAGTGTCTCCGCCATTGAGGCCCAACTTGTGCAACGGGGTCCACTTGCCCCAGCCACTTCCTCCAGTGTATCTCACGTTCACATCTGCACCGGCTTCAATGAGGAGATGCGCAATATCTCCAAATCCACGGGCGCAGGCTTCAGTGAGAGGCGACACTCTCTTGGATGGATCCGGTCCAACAACATCAGGCCGAGCCCCGGCCGCAAGAAGTGCTTCAACAGATTCAGTATCTCCCCTTGTTGTCGCATAGTAGAGCGCTGTTTGTCCCGCAATGTCACAAGTGTCTACCGCGCAAATCTCCTGTCTCAAAAGGTCTCGAATGTCGGTGTGTCGTATTCTCAACACAGCTTCATGAAGCACGGACAGATCCATGTAATCGAGTATGCGATCCATTGGAAGAAGTTGTTCAAGTCTCTCCCAATCCAAAGCATTCTTCACATGGTCGTTGGCGTGATATTCTTGGATGAACCTGACGCATGGCGGTCCAAGAAAAGAGGTGTCTTGGAAGACATCAGCCCCCGCCTGGACCAGCAATATGACCATGTTCGCATGGCCTCCTTGTAATGCAAAGTCGACGGGCCCGCATCCCGATTCGCCTGCAATATCGGTAACGTACCCCTGCCTCGTTTGTATGCAGCGTCGAGCTTCATCAAGTTTGTTCAGCGATGCAAAGCCCCCGAGGCTGGCATGGAAAATATTGAAACGCGGTGAGATTTCTCGATGCACTCGGAGCAGTAGCTCCGGGGCCGGCATGTCCGAGAACACTGCCGTGACTGCTGCGTGGAAAAGCCAAGAGGGAAAGGTGTATGTGACTCGGAGGTTTTTGGAAGGGTACTCTTGAGCAGCGCAGCAATTGAGCACGCAAGCCCGTCCAGTTGTATCGAACCTAGACCTGATGTAGCCAAAGTTGACCGTACCAAGAACATTCGCGAAGGTCGACAGTTCATATCGCGTATTTCGCTTGAGGTGGCAAGCACAGCGACATCGACCAGAAGAACGTGGACCAAGTTGGCCTGGAGGCCCGCTTTTGGTGGAAAGCGTGGGCATGGTAGTGGCCGACAATACTGCCTCAAGACGCTGAAAACCGACCTCGTTCTGCTTGTCCCGCACCACAATACTCGACGACAATTGGTTTGACATTGCTCCTGCTGCCTCGACAGTTGGCGAGATTCCGTTGAGCCCAGTGGTGATATGTCCAACTCGTTGACTTTCCTGACTGCATATTGGGGAGTAGATGTCTGCAGACATGGTTCTGACCGATTTGGACTCATCAGTCGACAAGCTCAGAGGATCCGGATACAGAAATTTCAAAATTTGTGTGAGAAGAGAACTGAACTCACACGTTGAGCATCAAAAGCTCAGAGAGAATGTTCTGGCTAGACTCCCGCAAATTTGTTTTGACCTGTGCTATCTCCTGCCTCCGTCTGAGCCAAGTAGCCTTCCACGGCGGCGGCAAGGGGCTTGGCTTGTAGCTATCAAAAGCAGACTTGGTTCCTCTTGGGAAAGACGCGACCAGAAGTCTAATAGCTTCCAAACATCCCAAGACCGTAGCCACATCCCGATTGGAAGCTATCACTGCGTGAGAGTGACTGGACCGGAAGACTGGCTGTCCAGCAGTGAGAAGGTGGCGGACACGCTCGAGTAAGCTCGAGAGACGGTTGAGGTCGTCTCGAAGCTCGCAGAGGTCACTCGGGACATTTGGCCAGTCATTGATGAGGCCGTTGAGTAGTGAAAGCGATCTTCCGGCGGCATCAGCGAGCTTGACGAAGGCTGTGGTAGTCTCATCCATGCCAGAAATTGTTCAAATGCAAAAGGTTGGATCAACGAGTGCGGCGTCTCGGCAGAAATCCTGACCAAGAATGAAAATGATCAGATAGACACAGATCAAAACGGCAGGTCATTTGACCTGGCGATACAACAGAGGCAGGTCTGATAGAAGCGATCGGTGTAGGTATAGCATCGCAGTGCCGCTTGAAGCATTCTCTCCAGAGCTCAGGGGATGTTCGCAGCACGCGACGAAATAGTGATGCGCAGTTGATAAATACATTACTCGTGGGGGCCTCACCCCGGCACGCCTACCTGTCCACCCTCCAGGGCTAAGAGAGTGCCCAGCTCGAGTCCCCCGCAGCTGGCCAGAGCCATGTTACATCGGGCCTAGAAATCCGGGCAACTGCATGCTGATGCATTCCTGGCTGTGGCCCCTTTGAAGTGCTCCAGCGACTACACTGGTGATCTTGTACGGTAAGGGAAAAAGAGTTTCTATACCGCCAAGATGCCAAGAGATACATTGTCAGCCCTGGAGCCCGCTGTGAGCCACTTCTTCCAGTGTCTTTCGGGCTCCTTACGGGTACTCCCGCATACCTAGGTAGTCCCGCATTAATGATTGTGAGGTCCAAAAACACTGCATTGACATGCATACTGGACCTTTATGTATCTTCAATGTAGACAACTTCTATAAATGGGAAACATAGTATAGCTAAGAGGATGTAGTTGGATATCAGCAAAGTGGACAGGCAATGATGGCGTGGGAGATGATGTAGCTCTATGTACAGTACCTCACTAGTATAGAAACCACCTATAGTCGCCGGGGCACTTAAGGGGCATGCTCCGTACCTAGGGTACCTAGGTACGGTAGGTGCACAGTACATACCCAAAGTACTTAGGTACACAATGAAAATTAGTGTGAGCCACGGTGGCGGGCCAAGTTATTGGCACATTTCTTTTCCCCCTAGGCAAGTCAGCTGGGGAGCGCTGCTGCAACAATGTAACGCTGAGCTCGCTATTGCGAATAGGTGCGACACCGAACTAATCTCAGCAGCGAGTATCGCAGTCGCATTGCACAGCCTGCCAGTGGGGAAAAAAATCCATACCGAGAGCTCGGGTCCAGCGGGGTCAGATCGCCCAGGATGCAGCCTGGGATGCACCCTGTCGTCGACAGGGCGCGGATTCCTAATTTCCGTGCAGTGTTGTGATTAACGTTCTGGCCGGAACTCCTGCGCTGAACGAAAATCGATAGGAACCTGCAGTTTCCAGACAGGCTAAATGTTGGATGGAGGTTTAGGGCGTGACTAGAAGCCATCTGCAACTTTATATCTTGCTTGCTGATACCCCGATAGAGGATTATACCCCCAACTTATAGCCGTAATCAAGAGACCACATTATATACTCGAATCAGCCTTGTTGCGGCTGGGAAGTTATCAGCGTTGATCTAGTCAAGACACAACAAAAGAAGTGGTTCCACTGCCCAGGTACATGCGACCTTCTGGCCCCGGTTGCTTAGAGACACCTGGGCAGTCAAAGGCGCGAGAGTTCCTAGGCGCACAAGTCGTTGGAAGAGTAGACAGATGCTTCGGGTTGACCAATCGAAAGCCTCAGATTCAGCACACCTGAACGTCAGCGGTGCTTTGTTGAGCCATGGAATAGTACCATTATCCCGTCTTCGGAACAGGATAATATGAGGTACTGCTACGGCTCCTATAGTTTCTGTACTTCGTAAGCGAGTCGTACAACTCCCGAAGCGATGAAAATAGAGTTTGCCCTAGCAAACCGCTTTCTCGGCGAGAAAGAAGCGGGAGCTTGGACTCATGGTGATCATGTGGGCCCATGACGATGCCCATGGATGTTTGACTACAAATACGTCTCACACGGACGCCCAAACAGCGACTGCTCAACGTCCACGACGAGTCGAGCTCAGGGGAATGTGCTGGATATATGGAGCGGAGCGCGCCTTGCGAAGTCAAATATCTGTACGAAGAGGGAAATTCCGAGGGACAGGAAATTACCCACAGCCCCACCCTCTCTGTCTTCTGCTTCCCCTTGACGAAATGCCTGCTGCCTTCCAGGAAATACATACATCTGCCAGAACCGCAGGCTCGCCGCATACGCCCGCCTTCTCGCGGGATTGTACGTGCACAGTGGCTATCACATGATCGGCTTTGTCTCGGGCAAGATGGACATTCTCATGTTCGCGCTGAACGACGAGACCACTGGCAGCGATGCCGAGCCGCCGCGGCGCTAGATCACCAACGGCACAATATCGTCCACGCCGCCAGCGCGTGAGGCGTCCAGCTCCCCCCGAACGGCGTGCTGGTCTCGACCATGCCATGGGGCCTGCACGGCACACCTGCCGCAGCATGTGCCCCTCGACGCGCACTACCGCGCGCTGTCGAAGCGCGGGCTGGCTCTGTCCCCACTGACGACGCCACCGACACATGTCGTAGCGTCAGTGATTGATTTTGCCGGCGCATAGGACGCTAACCTCCGAGCGCAAGAAACGCAGCGCATGCTGAGGGCTGTGAGCCTGCCCTTCGTGATGAAGCTGGCGCAGCCACAGGGAGCACAGGGCACATTTCCGGTTCGTCGTGAGGCAGATCGAGTGGAGGCGCTCGAACAGCTGTGGCCGGAGCTGGACACCATGATGTCGCAGCTGCGGGAGGATGACATGCACCTGTGCCCGGCGAACCTGGTTGTGCAGGATTCTATTCCTAAGTTAACGGCGGCTGTGTCGGGGATCGTGACGAGGCCCGGGAGGGCGATAGCCACGTCCATCACATCGTACGCTGTGGGCAACAATGGCCTTGGAGGGGGGGGGGCAATTGGATCGGTTGTGTCGAGCAGGAGGAGCAGAAGGCGTGGTACACGCTTTCGATGCAGAAGATTGCGGACTGTTTACATGGACTAGAATACTGCGGTTCGGTCAGCGCGGATATCATGACGGACACAGAGGCTGGAGGGCATGTGATGGTGGGCGTCAACCCTGCTTCGTCTGGGTCGCATCAACGTTGTCCGGTTGGATCGTTTTCTGGGGCTGGAGCTGGGTACGACAACCAGTAGTGTAAAGCTGATCATTGAGGGCAAGGCAGAGACCGGGTGGAGATAGTTCGTGCTCGCATCCAGCCTTTCCGCATCTGATCCATGATGCATCGCAGGCAGGCGTCTCAATGTTGTCGTCGCGATGGAGTGTCATCGTTGCGAGACGTTGTTATCAAACATGATGGCTCGCACTCGGATTGCGAAAAGAAGCGGGCGTTTCTGGAGACTTAGGTATCTCTGTAGTCAGACCAGCTGCCCCGCTGTGTCCCAGGAAATTGAGTTCTAGACACTGAAAGGTCATCGACACATATGACATGCGACATATGCACTGACTCTCGCGCAGCATGATACCTAAGGGCTGTTAGTCACTGCGTGACTGATTAGTGCCAAGCATAACAGAGAGCATCTCCGGCGAATTTGAGGTCGTTCCTTAGTACACCTGTGTCTGGACATACTACCTAGGTAGTCAAGGCCAGTAAGCAGGGATTCCAGCACAATTGGGCCCCATCTTCCAAATAAAGCTCGAATTCGCCCTTCTCAACACCATGTCGGCTTGGCAACACCATGTCGGCTTGTGATTGCCGACGGAGTCGGACTGTCCTGCGGGACACCATCCGATACCCAATGACGTATCTCAACTTGCAACAAGCCCGTCGGCCGAACATCAGTGCAGAGCTTAATTTGAGGTGTCGACTTACCCAAAACATGGACCCGATGCGTGGTTGCGCGTCAGCCTTTTGCGCCTGCCGTCGAGCTGCTGGGGATGGATTGAAAGGCATGAAGCAGTGCATTAATACTTTCCTCGGAACATAAATAAGATCAAAGGGCCCACTTGCATTCCAAACCGAAATCAACAAGCCACTGCGAGTCAAGCGTCAGCATCACAAAGGCATCGTCCAAGTCGACGACATCTTCGAACATCTCATCTCGTAGGAATTTGAAATACCTGCCCTTCTCGCAATATTTTTCAACGACGAAGTCAAAATGCTTGGTCTCCGGGGTGACAACCCCTTGGTCTATCTCAAAAGCTCGCTGTCCCAAGCGTTTCCTTCCAAGCCCAGCTTCACAGAGAAGGATATTGGGGACTTGAGTGGCAGGGTGAGCATATCAAGAGGCCGTATGCATTGCCGAAGTGAGAGGTTGACAAGCTCCAGGTCTATATCGTTACTGGCGCCAACACGGGCGTAGGCAAGGAGGTTGCCCAGGTCCTCTACTCCAAAAATGCCAAAGTCTACTGTGCAGCTCGGTCCAAGGAGAAGGCCGCCAAGGCTATCGAAGATATCAAGACCGCTGTACCGGAGTCCCGCGGCGCACTGGAGTTCCTGTCTCTGGACCTTGCAGACCTCACCACCATTAAGGCCTCGGCGAATGAGTTCCTCTCAAAGGAGAACAAGCTCCATGTCCTCTTCAACAACGCCGGAGTGATGAACCCGCCCCAGGGATCCAAGACCGCACAAGGGTACGAGCTCCAACTGGGCGTCAATAACATCGGCACCTTCCTCTTCACCAAGCTTCTCACGCCCACGATGGTCGAGACTGTCAAGACCGAGGCCCCGGCATCCGTGCGCGTGGTTTGGGTCGCTTCGTCCGCAGCAGAGCTGCCTATGGCCCCGGTGGGTGGCGTGGACATGTCGAATCTAGATTACCACAACGACAAGACCGCTTTCGAGAAGTACTGTGCGTCGAAAGCTGGCAACTACCTGCAAGGTGTCGAGTTCGCGCGTCGATACAAGCAACAGGGTGTCGTGAGCATGCCGCTGAACCCAGGCAACTTGGACTCTGATCTGTGGCGTTGGCTTCCGGGATGGGCGGCTGCTATCATCAGGAGGTCGGTCCTTCATCCGTCCATTTTCGGGGCGTACACGGAGCTGTATGCGGCGTTCTCGCCCGAGATCACAATGGAGAAATCAGGCGAGTGGGGTAAGTCATCACACGACGCTATCAGCGCCTTGCGACTCCGTTATGCTGACTCGATGCGCATTCTCAGTGGTTCCATGGGGAAGACTTCTTCCAATCCGGAAGCATATGCTCCTGGCCAGCAAGCCAGAGTCTGAGGGAGGAACTGGGCAGGCGGAGAAGTTCTGGGAGTGGAATGAGGAGCAGGTGCGTCAATACCTGTAGTCGCACAGACTGCTTGCTTGCAAACTCGAGACAAAACGCTTCTATCCACAAGGAAGTATGAAAATGCTTGTAATTGGGGTGTATATAGTCGTTAGAGATTGTTCATGAATCATAATTCCATCCGGCTGATGCTGGTCGAACTTTCTAATGAGGATCATCTCCTCTTTGTACCATTTATGGTCTAGTGCCCTCCGTAATTTCAGAATAGACCAGATCCGCGCACCGTCTCAGAAGTGAGATTACCTGGCAGGGATTACAACGACATCTCAATTTTGTACCGCCAACGCGTCGCGCCAAACTTTCCATGAATTCGCGTGTCGGAGGGCTGTGATACTGGAACAACTGCAACGGCTTAAAACGATGAGCGAGAAATGGACGGACACAAATTGGCGTTGATCGTTTGACGCAGACGGCGATCTTAAGTCCCGCCATCATGGAATTGGGCCGACGAGGACCATGCCCCAGGAGCACACCAACAGCGACACCAGTCAAAGGCCATCACTGCCAACAAAGGGACCGGTCCTTTACAGAGGCCCGCACAGACTTCTCAAACCCAAGCAGAGGGAATCACAACCGACAATGAGCAGTGAATCTGGTCAGGTCGCCGGCGGGACCGGGCCAAGCGGGCGCCAGTCCCTGGACACTCCCAGGCCGCATGGCCCTCTTGTGCAAGGGACTGTAGCTGTAAAGAGCGAAGAGGAAGGCATGGCTCCAATTTATGAGTGGTCAAATGTGGACTGGGCGCCGCAAGACAAAGATTGTGCTTCAAGCACCGGGCATGGTCACGGCAACGTCGCCCTTGGCTCAGCGTCGACGTTTCATCGGGGCTCGCCGGCCTTGCGACGAACAATTCTCGAACGGGAGACGTCCTCAAATTCTCCAGATAGTCTACAAGAAATGTCGTGCATTTTTTCCCGCTCATCCGCTGTCCCAGGGGGGGCATCTGTCGGAGAGGGCTCGAGTGGGACACCATCAACCCCGTTGCCACCCAACGACACGGAATCGGTTGAGGCAAGCCGCAAGAGAAATGCGGACGATTTTCTCACAAGAGACAGTGAGCAGGCGCGAAAGCAGAGGAAGATCAGCAACCCAGACCATGTGGCGGAGCTCAGCTTCGCCGCCCAGCAGCCCACCCAAATGAGCTCTTCGACAAACAGCCACCATCCGAGCGTTGACTCACTCAACCGTCCTCGAGACGTGAGAGCCCGCCGAGAAGTCAGGCGGACGCAAATATATCCGTCGAGAACGAACACATTGAACAAGCACTCAATATCGCGAACAATGGACGCCAGGCACCTCGACACATCATCCTACGCCCTCCGAGTCCCCACAATACGTTCACGTGGCACTCACCTCTCGAGCCTGCTCGCTTCATCATGGCTAATGCGAGAAGACGCTATGACCAATATGAGAGTATGTGTTGGCTCAGGGTCCTTCTTCACGACCCTGCGCAAGAGCCTTTTCATAGTTTACTGGCCATCGTACTCGTCTACGAATCACCTATAATAGGGCTCGGACTAATGTAAATCTCTAGAAGAGAATGGCCTTTTGATCCATGCTTGTGGAGCCCTGATACCAGAAGGCTACACAAAGGACAAGTCGCACAGAAGCCTCCCATAGGAATGCCCAATGCGGCTTGGATCCTCAAATTACAAATGCGGCCTTTGTTTTAGTGTACTCGTTGAATTGGGCGCACATTTTGTGAGTGGTCTACTCCACGGGCCATGTCAAGACAATGTGTCATAGACGCTAATGCCTAGTAGGCTGCAGTTCATCGACAAGAACTAGTCCACGATGATGGGGACGGATACTTCACCCATGTTGGGAAGAGGGAACACAAACTTGTGGCACCTCTGGTTGTCGAAAAGGCAGTATCGTTTCTGGGACAGATTCACACGACGGAGACGCGAGCAACATCCCAAGTGGAATTAACGGCACCAGCGCCGGCGACACGATTACTATCCTCGACACAGATGCCCTCCACTCCCTTGGAAACGAGCCTCTCTGAAAGTGCAACTGTACCAGGGGCGGCGGCACAGTCACCATCCTCAATGCAAGTCTCCTCAAACCCCTCGGAGACGAGCCTCTCGGGAAATGCAACCGCACCAGAGGCGGTGGAAAAGTTACTGGACTCTACGCGAAGTCCCCCAATTCCCCCGGAGACGAGCTCCTCGGCAAGTGCAACTGCACACAATGACACGAACACCAATTCCGACATTATATGGCGGTATTTTTTGCCTATCCTCTGCCGGCTCTCGGACAAGCGTGGCAAGGACCTTGAGCATCAAGGCTTGCAGCTGATCAACACCATACTGTCAGACAAAAGGGCTTCAGCTCTCGCGAGGCGCCCGAAGCAAAGAGACATTCTGCAGAGAGAGGGTCAGACGCCCACTTTAAGGACTCCCAGGGAAGTCGAAGCATTTCTGGTCTACATCACCGGCCATGTTTCCAGATGGAGTTGCTTGAATTGCGCAAAGGGGCTCGGGCCTTACGACGGCTGCATCTTGCCGCCGGGCAAAGGAGAACTTGTGCCAGCATTCAACTTGGAAAATATATGTGCCAATTGTAAGCATACTAGGTCACCGTGCAACGGTCCTAAAGAAAGCATAGCGTCAGTGCTAGAAAATTTCGACAGAGAAAACAGGGCGGCATTGAGCGAACGTTAACTGCAAGAGGCTACAAAGCGTAGGCGAGGGCGGGGCGGCCGTACTCCTCGCTCAAGCATTCCTGTTCAGTTCGCACAAGACACATTCAGAAGGCCAGATGGAGAGTTGTTCCATCACAATACAATTCCAAGGTCCGGTCACGACTTGCCATCCCAAGGTGGCGTCGGTCTCAAGCCGATACTTCCTCAAAATCCAGCTGCTGGACCACCTCCAACGCCCTCAGTCCAGGTCAGCGGCGACGGTCTGAGGACTATTGCAACTGCAGCTGAACGAGTCGGGCAGACACCACCGACCGCCATGTCACAAGCATCGAACTCAGCTTCGCTGCCTCTATTGGCCACCAGGGCTAAGGCAGCACCAACTTATGGCAGCACGGCTTCGTACCACGGGCTGCGAACCCCCGCCGCGACACCCGTGTTAACTCCACCAGCTGTTCCGCCTCCGGCCAACAGGACAACAACATCTTCTGCTGCCAGTGCAACACTACCCTCCGGGGCGCATGCCAGTGGAGAGTCTTCCAGCAAAGCCCAATTGCTCAGTGACATGATTGCAAAGCAAAGAGCGGCAGCCTCCCCAGCACCCAGAACATTTTCTATTGCTAGCAGTGCACAGTCACTCAATAAGACAAGCTCGCCCACAGTGACTACGATCCGTCGGAGCGGTTCCCCGATCTCAACGGGCCTGCCGGACGACAAAGCAAAGATCCAACCCGAAAATCTCTCCTCGTATGCTGCGGAAATAGCCAAAAAGGAGACGTGGGAGCAGGCACCGGGCCGGCTACGTTCCGTCACGTCCGAGACTCCAGATAGTAAGTCGCAGCGAAATTGGCCTTTATCACAGAGATCGTTACGATATGCTCAACTATTGACACCATCCGCCACAGACATTGCCTACTCACGGGCCTACCTCAGAGGCCCGGAGCCCGTCCGCGTCTGCAAGGAAGCCTACTTTGTCGTGCGTACCGTAAGCGCCGGCGGCACACACACGTTCGAAAAGAGCGAGGACACCATTCGTCTTTGCGCGGTGGGGTTGGGGAAGCTTCATGTTCACCTGGATGGAGAGCCGATCTTTGTGCTAGGGATACTGGGCGTATTCAAAATCAGACCCGGTGTGGCGTGCACCGTCGCGAATGAGATGGGCATGGATGCGATGCTGCAGATCACTTCGATCTTGGTAGATGCTTGAGGATGACTGGGAGTGGTACGTGTGCGCGAGATCTCCCGGTTGGATACAGTTACGTTTGGTCTCAAGTGCTGCGTGTACTCGTCAGGATCGGGCAAGAAAGGGATTCAAAGGCCTTTGCCACCGAACTATCTACCTAGGTAGCCAATAAGGCACAAACTCTCGCCCTGTCTCTTTATCAACTCGAATGAGAGATCAGCAGCTCATATTGGCCTGGAAGCAGCCTCACCCGTTGACTTATTTAGCCGTCATTTGGCAAAGATGATGTCTTCAGGTATGTTAGAGCCCAGATGACCAAGCGCTCCAATTCCTCACGGTGCTGGATGATAAAAGAGCCAGCGAGATCAAAGCCAAACTGTTCATACAGACCTCTTCCCAACGGACTGGCAAGCACCGTAGCATGCTTAGACTGATTCTTCGCCAGTTCCAAGCCCATCTACACAGCGGTGTCCCAGTTCCCCTGCGCCGAAAGGAGAGGTGTGTGCACAACAGCCACAGATGCACTTGGTCGTCACCGTAGCGTGAGAAGGTATCGAACCCCGTGGTCATTCACTTTGCGAACGTGCAGAAGTGGGCTGGGTCAGCATCTTTCCGGCCAGGTGTCGCTTTCACGGTGTCGGGAATGCCAAGATCTGGTTTTGCCAGATAAGCCTGACATGAACACGGAAAAAGAGTGTCAACTTTGGAAAGGAAGCCAACGTAGTCTTACCGCCCCTCCTGTGCGGGCCTGAAATAGCAAGCTTCCAGACCGTCAACGCAACAGCCTTTCCTTCGTTGTCGTCTGCTGTGACGATCACAACAGCGTATTTCTCGGGCTGCTCCAGGTACTCTTAAAATTCTTTTCGTATCCAGACACGATTATCTTCCGAGTACTCCTGCCGGAAGGTAAACCGATATTTGAACTCGGGATCGTCAGAAAGCCTTGCTACGCGACAGTGGTGATATCTTCAAGATCTGCCATGGTGGCAGGGCGCAGTGTCAGCCTCGTGTCTGGAGCCTGGTCGTACACCTGTACGACCAGAACGGAAACAATTAGGCTCTCAGACGACGTTGGAGCCCCCGGAGGTTTTCCTGTTGGTTGGTGCTGTTTGTCGTTTGTTGCGACCGTGATGCAGTGTTGGTGGAGGAGGAACAGCAACCCAAGCGGGCTCAACGAAGACTAAATACTTCAAGCTGTCGGATCACGGGCCACATCTGCAGGAATTTACCACAGCACTACCGCGAATAAATGGCATATGAAGGCGAATTGGCATTTAAGGTGAAGCTGTGCTTGATACTTTAAGTGAAAGTTGACGTTCGGGTGGGAGTGACTGGTCGCGTGTAAGAACGCGCCTCAAGCCCTTCCCAGCATGTTATCGACACACAGAACATGGAGAATAAAGTACGAAAAAGCGCGAAGCCCTAACGACCGAGAACAGACCAGCTTTTCTCAGCTTCCCATCGCTCAGTTACTCCTCTGTCTTCTATCCGCTCCAGCGTTTGAAAACGCTGACTACCTAGGGTATCTCTTCGTCCCAAAGTTAGTGGTTGACTTGGAGGGCTTGCGCTGTTCCCATATCCACGAAAGGAATGCAATGTTACTGTGTTCTTCGAAAGCATGCAGGATGGCGATATCCTCTCGTTTCCCCAGCCAAGAACATCATGCGGTCTCATGCGGTCAGCAGGAAGCGAATCCTTGAATCGATCTCGCTCGTTACGATCGGTCCAAACTAGTTTTGCTGCAAGGTACTTCTCCGGTCACCTCGCATATCACACAACAGTTGGGTATCCACATAGTGAGCCAAAAAAAAGGCCCGGCCCACTTCATCAATAATCTGAGTAGCGACTTGCGAGATAATCGCGTTCAGGTGGGTTCGACAATGACACTGTGCCAGCAAGGGGTGCATGCATTCTTCCCTCTGCTGAAGTATAAAGGTGCAGGTCCGCCTCCTAACGTCCGATGATTCATTTGTGTCATGGTATTGAATGCTTCATGCAGTTCAGCTTTGCATACACTTTTCTTTTGCAAGTGAACAAGCAGCCATGTCTTTCTGTATGGTATGGACAAGAAAGAGCTCTTTGAGCATGCTATTCTTCAATACTCTTGTACTTGCCACAGCGGCCAATGCCAAACATACTCAGCTGCAAGTTGTTCATAAAGAGGTGGCAATCTTGGGAGGAGGCGCAAGCGGCACATATGCGGCGGTCCGCCTGCGCGAGGACTATGGAAAAGCGTGCTCCTCATCGAACATGAGCCGGTTCTGGTACGAGTTCCAACAACCATGACAGGTTTTGTGCATCTATGGCTACTAATGCTACCCAGGGAGGCCACGTCAACACTTACACCAACCCCAAGACTGGAGAGGCCTTCAACTATGGGGTACAGTCCTATATCGACTACAAGGGCGCCAAAGCCTTCTTCGAACGCTTCAACATTCCCTTGCAAGCCAATGTTCGCTATGCTTCCGAGACCGACTATGTCAACACGAACACCGGCCAGTTGGTTTCCAATGTCGCCGGTCCTCTCATTACGAACGCCTCGGTCGTCGCGCTCGAAAAGTACCTGAACGTGATCGTGCAGTGGGACGACATCCTTCTTCCGGGGTATTGGAACTTTCCCACCGGAGACTAAATCCCGGCCGATCTGCTGTTTTCCTTTGTTTGTGGAATTCGTGGCAAAGTACGGCTTGGAAGACATGGCTCCTATCATTTTCGTTGTGTCGGGACAAAGCATCGACTCGACGAATCCGACCTTGTACGTGATCAGGAACTTTGGTACGCCGGTGGTGGAAGGATACTTGGCCAACACATTCTTCGACCCGGTTCCATTCAACAACAGCTTACTCTACGGAAATGCTGAGAAGCTCTTGGGTAGCGACGTCGCGCTGACCAGCACCGTCGTGGAGGGAAACCGGTCCGATACTGGCGTTCATCTCGTTGTGGAGAACAGCATGACCGGAGCCAGGACACTGGTCCACGCAAAGAGACTGCTCATAGCCGTTCCACCATCACTCGAGAATCTGGCTGTGTTCGGCCTCGACGATCAGGAAACGGCCGTGTTCAGTACATGGCCATATGGCACAGTCTACACTGCTGTCCTGAAGACAAACTTGGTTCCGGCAAACACCTCGCTGGCCTTCGTCATTCCCGCTAACGCGACGACCACATCGCAGCCGTACAGCTTTGGAGCAACCTGGAATGGAAACCCTGACCACTTTTGGCTGATCTTTTTCTCTCAAGAGCCCATGACTGAAGTAGAGGTTGAGGAAGGCATCCTGGCACAAATGCAGACGGTCGCCGACGGTGGCTCGTTTCCGCCGATCAGCATCGACACTCCGAATTCCGAGGTTGTGGCAATATCTAATCATTCTAGCATTACATGGGGTCAGTCTGTCGAGCTATTGCAGGCCGGCCTCATCGAGAAGCTGTACAGTGTTCAAGGACATAGGGATACGTGGTATACTGGAGGCCTATGGTGTCCAGACTACTCAAGCAACGTGTGGGCTTTCACAGACACTATCTTGCCAAAGATTTTGGAGGATATCGAGTGAGTTGAGAATGATCACTACCTGGAACTATGTACCTAGTATAATGTCGACAACAGCATATGCACACTAGCTGTGTTCGCAAGACAATATTCACCGCGATTTGATTAATTAGGGCCTTGTATATTTTTAGTAATACGTAGAACTTTGCTGAACCGTATTGCTGTGCTGGCGTGCATCCCATGTTGTTACTTTCGCCAAGGTCTTCTTCCTCATCGTAGCCATTATCTCCCGTTTCCATATCATCTATGTCCACCCCCTGGTTTATGAGCTTGCGCTCCACTCCGTGGACCGTCTTCTTACACTGTCGTTCCCAAGGATACCATGCCGTGACGACAAGCATAGTCAGAGGGATCGTGATCACCCAGTATAGCCAGAATTTCGGCGGAACCGCGCCACTGAGGCCGCTGACGTCGTGAAGGTTGAAGAAAGTGGTAGACAAAATAGACTACTCTGGTTTAACTTGCTGAAATAGGCTCTGATTACGGTTCAGAAGTTATCTTACCGCCAAGTAGGCACCAGGAAGAAATATGGCCCCCAACAACGACAATGCTTTCATGGAGGTCGAGTCGCTCTTATGGACTGGAGTACGCCAGCGCTCATTGCTCTCCAGCCAGCTTGATACCCAGCTTGTTTTCTCTCCTAGAGATGAGGTATTCAAGCTACCGAATTAAAAGAGATTTTAGCTACGTTCTGGTAACATCAATCTAGATTGTAGTCAAAAGATCGATGGTTTCGAATTAGAGAAGAGGAGGGGGGTGGATGATACCGACAGCGTCTCGTTGAAGTCCCAGCCGAGCTTGAGTTGTACTTGTGTACGATTCCAGATTCTCAAATCTGGTTTTGGGACCTGCAATTCTGGAGGCGAAGCTCAAGTGCGTCTCCTGGTCCGCTGACGATGGTCTGACTCTCTCCAGCAGAGATTCGAACTTCTCCAAGTTTCGCACATACTCTCCTGGAGGTATCCCCATTGTCTCAGCGAAGCATGCCGTCAACTTCTCGCTCATTACATCGGCGTCAAGGGTCAGATCCTCTGTCATCACTTGCGTCCCGTCCGCCAATCCGCGTCTTGTAACGGTGTTAGCTCCGGGCTGCCTCAAGCCTCCGGAGCGAGTCTCTAGTATTCCTCTGCTTCTGCTCCGCGGCGATCCCAGACATAGCTCCTAAATACACAATGAGAAGAGGAAGTAGCAGGGGTTGGTGAATTGCTCCACTACACGCCTTCAAAGCATCTACAACGGCAACGGCCATCGAGCTTGCGGTGCCTTTGTAGAACCCTGTGGTGACACGCGCCTCAAGATCGTGGTGTAGGAGTAACTCCCGGCCACGGGTTCTGCCGTTTCTCCGCACATCTGCTGTCTTGGATATGATATCTGCAGAGATTAGTCAAGGCTCTGTTTGTCCTCCGCTTCTTGGAAGACCAGCTCTGTACTTGGGCGCGCTCCGACTGTGAGGAAAATCGCGCGTACCGACCCCGTCCCGACCTTGTTTCTTCGAATATTCCCACCAGAAATGGAGACCGACAACAGCTGTCATCTCGATTGCCCGTGTGGGCAGGTTGATGCCGGTGATCATGTCCTTGTACTGGGCATGAGAGAGTAATAACATTTGGAGCGAAAATCTCAGGGTTTCCGGCATCCAATTGGAGACTGTTGGTTACATCAGCTATCCTGAAGTATCGTGTAAATCGCAGATATGCGCTGAGGGGAAATCCCACATTAATTTAAGCTGGCTTGCAGGCTTCTCTGCCTCCTCGTGGGCGCTTATTGTAGCCCAAGCCAGCGAGTTCGGGGGCTGGGAAAAGGCACCCTACGATCGTGAGCATGATTCAGATCAAACAACAGTTCGCGAAATATGCACGTTGCCATGCATAAGATTATCCAGTTTATCGTGAACCAGAGGTTGATGTTCTATGCTGCACTGGGCGGGGTCCTGTGGTAGCCGGACGCTCGAGTAAGCAAAGAGGCCGAGGACAACTGCACGGTCAGCAGGCATGAAATGCTAGTATTACCACTCACCGTGTAGTTCCTGATCTCTAGGTAGCTGGTTGCCTCTTCAACGCATCTGCATTGCATCAAGCTCTGGCGAAAGAAATACTGATCCATTGCTCTGGGCTATGCGTCTTGGAAGTGCTTTGCTGCGGTCAGTGTGTTTGGCAGTGAACCTTTGGAAGTCTTTTGGAGACGATCTGACGTTTATAGGAGGAGTCTGGGAACCTCGAGTCCACTATTTAGGTAGGCCTTATGCACGGTGCACTTGTAACGCAGCTGCTGGTCACACGACGATCGCGAAGCGACGCACGACTTCAGGACGTCCGAAGTATGCCCGGACCTTGATGGCAGCTTGGACGTATATAAACCTAATAGAATTAGGATTTTGCAACCTCAAATAACATATAGGTATTTTCCAGCACATTTAATACCTACATAAAATGAGAAACAGTAAACTTCAATTTACACGGCCACAAGCTAGCCTGCTCCAACCAAGTCCGTAATGGAACCCGTTGGGGCGTTACCACGAAGTATCACATATCGCCCGATTCCCGCCTCGTCAAGGACGATGGCTTCTCGGATCCACGGATTCGCCGACCCTTTTCGCACCTCTGATACTGTCTGTACCACCTATTGGCTCGAAGCCCGCTGACGGCACTCACGATAGATCGCTTTTGTGTAACACCGGAAAATCAGAAGAACTTGATCCACCCGCCATACTACCTGCACCATCTAGACAAGCAACTATACCATCAGATACGTGAGTTCCAAGGTTGATATTCCAATTCGGACGACTCGAACTGCTTCGGGGCAAGTTACTTATTCAGCTGTGCCGGCAAGCTGGAGGGGCAGCTCAGATCAAGTACAGTTCCATTCAGTCCAATATTCAACGCTTCGAATCGATAGAATCATTTTCAGAATGAGTTACTCTTACGTACAAAACCATTTGGATTGATGGTTGTTCACAGTCGGGGAATTGTGTATAGGCTAATTATTCGTTAGCACAGCCTGCTGCCGACGAAGATAGAAAGTGGTCCTCCTCCTCCGATTTTGCCACATTCTTTGTCTATTTTGGCCCTTTGCTTCAAATCCGGCCTGCTTCCTTGAGTTAAACATTGATATAGAAATCTTTAGTCTCTTGAATTTGTAACTTATTGCGTCTAAGTTTTGTCCTAGGTCGGGGGGGAGGGGCTTTAGCGTATTCTCTTCAATATGCCTTCTATCTTCGTCATAATGGCACGCACAAGTCAAGAAGGGTAACCTTAAATTGTATGATGATTCATGATCACTGTTTCCGGCTGATCAATTTCCCCCTGTGCTTGGTTGTTCTAAGGTTCGTTTTGCACTATTTAGTTACATCTGCTAAGCGGAGCCGTTCCCAAACTGGGCGCAACACATTCCTTGGGATCATTGGTGAGAAGCCACTTGCAGCTTCAGACAATTCAATTCAATTGAGCTAACACTCCAGAGCTGCCTAAAGTGATTTGCGTCTGGCCAATGAGGCACCGGTTAGATTTTGACGGTATAGAAGACCATTATACCAAGACGGTTCATCATATCTGTGTGGTCTTGACCTTCCAAGAACGGACTTAGATCAACGGCTATAGTCACAATCTCAATCGCCACACAGGCTTGGCTGTGTGTGCTTCGCTGCCGGGCAAGATAATGGCCAGCATTCATCCGGACAGGAAAGATACCTGCTAAGTAGTTAGCGGTAGATGTTACGGTAAGCATATATTTGAAAGGGAGTCGCAAGACAAAAAAAGAGTTCTTGCACTCCCATTCCCGTCTTCAACTCTTTTCGTGATCATGAAGTTCTTCTCCATCTTGGTCGCCGCTATGGCGACGAAGGTCGCATCGGCAGACTACGTGCGCTGCGGAGCTGCTACGCCACAGAAGGCTCAAATGGACACGCTGAATGCCGCAGCAGAGAAATCGTCCGCCAACTCGAGCCCGAGGATTTCAGGGGTCAGGAACATCGATACATACGTCCACGTGGTCACTACTCAGGCGAAATCCGACCTGTACACTCCGGCCCAGATTGATGAGCAGATGGAAGTTATGAACGAGGCCTACGCACCATTCGGTGTATCCTTCACCACAGAGGCTGTGAACTTCGTCGTCAATGATGCTTGGGCAGCTGCAAGGTCAAACAGTTCGGAGGAGAGAGCAATGAAGCAGGCGCTTCGGCAGGGCAGCTACGCAGACTTGAACCTCTACTTCTTGTCCGACCTTGGTGACGGTCTGTTGGGATTCTGCTACTTCCCGGTCCCCACACCCACCGCAGACAACTTCCTTTTGGACGGATGCATCAACCTGGCTGCGTCATTGCCTCGCGGTGAGGCTGCAAACTACAACCTTGGGTACACAGCTGTTCATGAAACTGGGCACTGGTTCGGTCTGTACCATGTCTTCCAGCGTATGGGTAACCCATGCTTTGACCTTGGAGACTTCGTCGAGGATACTCCAGCACAAGCCAACGCTACGAGAGGGTGCCCGATCACACAAGATTCGTGCCCTCAAGTGCCAGGACTCGATTCGATTCACAACTTCATGGACTACTCATACGATGAGTGTATGACTGAATTTACAGTCGGCCAAGGAGAAAGAGCGACAATCTTGTACGATTTGTTCAGGCAGGGCAAATAGCCAGAGGCGAAACCAGGAGTAGGCGTGCCTGAGAATACTATGTAATATGATAGGCGGAGGTCCATGATGCAGCATGTTTCAATGTTCCCAGGAAAGGAGATCAGTGATGAAGAGCAATCCATGGATGTATCGGAAGCAGTCACAGTCAAGGAGTCCGCAGGTAGACAACTTCAGGAGCTTCCAGCTGGTCATATCCTTACCTAAGTACTATAGCGACCTTGTCCTTCTAACGTTGCTGAAGTCTGGAAAAAAAATTCTACCTGTTTCATGATGGAGCGACATCGCTACCTTGACGACATCCCTCACTGCCTTGAATGGGAAGAAAACAGGGCAATTTGGCAAAAAATAATGTTTTCAGTGCTCAGTGCGCCCCGCGCCACTTAAGGTCGTGATGTGATTAGTAGGATCGGCGAGAGCGAGCTCTCACTCGCGGTTCCGTCCCTGATTGTGAGGCAGTCACCCTGTCAACTCTAGCAGAGATGGTGGTGCTTGCAACAGGCGATCCCCACAACAAGTGGCAGAAGTACAGTAGCGATGTGACGGGCTCCTGCAATCCACCCAAACGCTCAAGACACCAGGGGGAGAACACACTCCTGGACTTGGGAAACCAGTCGTCACCCACTTCTCCACAAAGCAGCTTCTTACTGGCTTAGGTACAACCAAGGGCGCACAACGCACCGTCACGCTTGTTGAAACGTCCTTGACTATACCCCGCTTCTAATGTTGACGGGAAAACGTCCGCTGAGGGTGTAAATATACCCAGGTGCAGTTCCAACTGCCAAACATCCTACTACTTGGTCTTCCTCCCCCTTGGCCTTCCAAGGTTTCTCTGTCTTTCCCTTTTTTGTCTTGTCCCTCGGTCGATGCAAAAGGCCTTGATTTCTTGCACCGTTGCACTTCAGCCACTGCTAAACATTTTTTCCAAATCTTTCTTCTCTCGCAAACCTTGCTTGGGTCATGCGTGCATAACTTGAGCTGTGCGTATGCAAAAGCTGCATCGACAGCCCATGCAAGTAAGTGAGCACCACAGCAAACAATGTGCAGTGGTATTTGCCCCATTACTCATCACTCCAGGCTTCCCGTAATCATTTTCCATGGATTTCATCTGGGTGATACCCCAGTGTGCTTCTTCCGGAGCAATGTTGCGACTCAGATGTAAGGTTTATTTCCATTTTCTTTGCAGTATTCGCGTGGCGCACTTGGAACAGGAGCATGATCAATAGGGAGGTAGTCGCCGATAGCAGGTTCAAAGTGTATGTGATTGTGACTGCAAGTCGCGCGGTGGCCGGGGGACAGGGCACAACTCCAGTCATCACTTCCTTCGTAATTTTTTTTTTGGCACACTTTTTTTGGGGGGGTTTCCTCTGCGGCGCCAAACAGTCGTTGCGAACAAAAGCCCCTGCTGCACCGTGCCCAATCTCTCAAGCCCCGCTTCAACTTCACTGCTGTCAAGGTCTTTACCGTTGCGTGGAGTGACGGCCACATCGCAAACCTAGCATCTAATCGACTCCCGATTATCGACTCCAACTTGCGCTGTATCAAATGCTATCCATCTTTCGTCAGCATGTAACAGTCTTTGCACTACTCTCATCAAACAGCTCGCTGTTGACGTCCATCTTTCGAACCATCCGACCTATCAATCCCCCACCAAACAGAATTCCAAAATCCAAATGTCCAGCAAACAGTCGCAAACAGCACGGCCTCTCGCCCTGTCGGCGAGTCAAGCCGCCCACTGGGATCGTGTCGGGCCACGCGCACAAAAACTTCTCGAGGATGGCGGGCTTTTTGAAGGCGGCGACAAAACTAGCGACTCTCTGAGCCGCGCCAAGGTCATCATCGACCTTGTGACATACCGACGCTGTCTTGCTCATGTCTGGCCCAGTAACAAGGCCGACGTAAAGGCTCACGATATGCTCCACGGCTTGATTCTGCGGGCCATGGCTCTGGACGCGGAAGACAAGACGACCATTGAACGCCTCAACGGACGCGGTCAGAATCACTGCCAGCCTACCGACTTGGCAAAAAAATTCAAGTTCTTCGCGGAGGCTATCATCGAGAATATGTGCCCAGGCGTGGATCGCGACCAGATTGTCGCGGCTCAGAAGTCATTCCTCAGTGTCTACATTAGCCTGGCTCTCCCTGGGAGGTCGACGATCCTCCAGTGGACAAGTTCGTACAGGCCCTGTGCTTCAAGAAGATGTGGCAAGGCCACGTGAGAAAGCGACCCCTCGAGATGCCAGATGACTGGAGCTTGTACACCTCCACGACCATGAATGTGTCCTTAAGTAAGTGGCACCGCATACTGTTCCCTCGTTTCACCAATCCGCTTCATACATTAACAACAGATGTCAGCAGTGTACGAAAGGCAATTTGCTAGGCCTCTAGGTTGTGACCTCAGGGACCGCGTTCAAGAAATCTGTACACGGTATTTCGCGGACTGGATCAAGACCATGTTCAACACGCCCCAACGCGCTACCAAGAAGCAGCGAGCCACAAACGGGAAAGCCAACACGACGATTTCCACATCCGAGGCCAACTGTGAGGCGCGCAAAGTCACATCGGTGCCGGACCGCTCACAGCGCTACCAAGGCCGGGAGAATGCCAAGGAGAACGCGTCGACGCTGAAACAGCTTCCTTTTACAGGATCTCACGTCAAAAATGCAGACATGAACACCAAGCTGCAGCAAGCCTGTTTGGGTACTGGCATTACGGCGCCCGGCACTTCTGGCGCGGCTTTCGATTCATCAAAGAAGCCGATGGAAGAGCCTCAATGTGTGCTCCCTGCGCCAACCCCGAGCCTATCGTCATCCGTGGAAGAAGACATCCCGACGGTCTCGCAGGAAAAGCTAAAGGGACGGGCAGATAGCTCCGCTGGTTTGATAGAAAACCAGGACGAAGACGTAAACGTACGTTTAGAGGATGTGGGCGTCTGTGACAGCGGCGAGGACCAGTACGACAACGGGCGTAAGAACCAGTACGAAAATGGAGTCGAGCAGTCCGGCCATGTTGAGGGCCACCACGACGGTCCAAACAACCAGCAAGACCCCACAGACACCAGCACAGCATTGCGGAGAAAGCTGCCGCGCGTGACCAGGCCTTTGCTCTGCTACAACAGCAGACGACGTTGCTGAAGCATACACTCCTCCTCCACAACAGTCAGCGGGATGCCAATGCTCGCAAGATTAATCGGATGTTCGAGCGCCACCAGCAGGCCAGAGACAGCGAACGCACCACCTCGGAGGAGGCGCACCAGCGCCATGAGAAGGCCCGCGTCGCATTCATTGCCACCATGCGGGAATGCTTCGAGCTCGACGAGAAAATCCGCCGCGACCAGGAGGTCGGCGTACGAACGCAGCTCGAGCGTCGTGAGGGTGCCCGCGCCGATGATCGCGCCATGATCGAGACGCAGCTCGAGCGTTTTGCGCAGGAGCGGGAGACCGAGGCTGCCAGACTTTCTGAGCATATGGAGATGGTCCAGACTTTCTTGTCCAATTTGTGAGCCGTTACTGCTCCGAGTGAGGTCTCGAGAAGGTAGAAATAATGAGAAAAAAAATGTAGAAAGCGATCAGCGGGAAGAACGAACACCATCCTTGGTGACGTGAGGACACTCGTCAAATCTCGACAACCGAGAGTCGCCAGAGAAGTCGTAGCCATCGCGGGTAGACATTCTGGAGAGGAGTAGATAATGTAGCGCGACAGCAGGAGTGCGGTGAAGATCAATTAGGGGGTGCAGTCGAACCAGACGGGGGACGTTGACGGAGGGCAATAGGCTGTGTTCTCAGCTCTCTGGAGGTCGCTTGATCGAATTGCAGATACCGAAGTATTCATTTCACTTAATACATGTAATAAAGGATAAGCTATCGATGGAGTAGACCAGTGGCTTGTCTCCGAAAATGTACACTGCTTGGTGAAATGATGAAATGTCGTTGAGAATCCACTCATACCCAGTCGTCTGGTATAGACGCTTGCCCATTTAATCATTGCCCTAGACTCTCCATGCAGACTGGGGTCTGTGTTGGGAGTCCAAGATCAACATCTCTATGTTATGCATACCCCTCTCTTCTCACTGTACCATCGCACAACACCAACACCCTTTCTGATAGACCCAACACACAATCTCATCGCAGCCAGTGTAGATCCCACGCCATCACCACAGGCTCCCACCTTCTCACCACCACCATCCCTATCATTCCCACTAGTCAAGCACCAACTGCCCCATCTCAAAATGCCCTCCCTAACTCACCTACGCGAAATCCTCCTCTTCCTCATCGACCCCTGGCTCTTCATGCTCGAATCCCTCTCCCACCTCCCCGCCACCCTCCTCACGCTCCTCTTCCCCGTACCCAACCTCTCCATCCTCTTGTCCCCCTCCCGCCTACAGTTCGCCTGGTTCGCCCGCTTCTGGGTCACCGCCGGCCCCAACGTCCGCGCCACGGCCGAAGCCCGCGTGATCCCGCTTCTCGAGGGCCGCGTCTCAAACGGGCGTGTCCTTGCCCCTTCTTCATCTTCATCCCACGATGACAACAGCAAAGATGACGGTCTCCGTGGTGTAGTTCTCGAAATCGGCCCCGCGTCCGGCCTCTGGGCCTCCGTCTTCGCGCACCCCTCGCTCCGCCCGCGCATCTCGCACATCTACGGCGTTGAGCCCAACGCCGCGCACCATCCTGCTCTGCGGGAGCGTATTGCGGCCGCTGGGCTCGGGGAGACGTATGAGATTGTTCCTTGCGGGATTGAGGATCTGGCGTCGTCGGGTGTGCAGAAGGGGAGCGTGGACTGTGTGGTGAGCGTGTTGTGCCTGTGCAGTATCCCCGAGCCGGAGAGGCTTGTGCGGGACATGTTTGGGTATTTGAAGGATGGCGGGAGATGGTTTGTGTATGAGCATGTGCGGTGTGAGAGCGAGCGGTTGAGGGAGTGTGGGCTGGGGATGCGGGTGTACCAGGGTGAGTTCTTTTTGGTTGCAATTTTCTTCTTGTCGTCTGTGAGCTCCGCGATGATTCCGATCTCTTCTCTACCTACCTTGCTGTTGTGTGATGTCTGTCTGCGTTCAGGCAACACGTTTTTCTGGTCGAACTTGTCCTAGCCCGCCCTTGCCTGTCCCGCGCGTGAACAAGTGCTAAATCAAACATCCACTGAATAGCCTTCGTCAATCTCTTCTGGCCACACATAATCGGCGGCTGCGAGCTTTGTCGCAACACTCCCAAGACACTCGTGGAAGCCGGTCCATGGTCCAAGCTCGATCTCGTCCAACCGGACGGGGAGCCGTGGTACCACCCACTGCCTCACATCATCGGGACTCTCACCAAGTAAAAGGTCAAACTATCGGCCTATCGACATTCCCATGTCCTCTTCGCTGGGCGACTATGAGATTTGCCGAAGGGGCTAAGTCGGCCTTGACTAATGCAAGGACACCAACAAGACCCGAAGATGCTAGATGGACTGTCTCGCTCCATCAGTGTCGCAGCCGCGACTCGATTCGACGGGCGGAACGAGGATTTGTATGTCCCGACGCCCTTCATGCGGCGTACT
The DNA here is from genome assembly GCA_003671545.1 of Ophiognomonia clavigignenti-juglandacearum. Taxonomy (NCBI): domain Eukaryota; kingdom Fungi; phylum Ascomycota; class Sordariomycetes; order Diaporthales; family Gnomoniaceae; genus Ophiognomonia; species Ophiognomonia clavigignenti-juglandacearum. Next base: position 57,605 of record PYFS01000056.1, on the reverse strand, counting down.
TCTCGTGCGCAGCTGTGTATGAGTGCAGAAAGCCTCAGGTCGGACCGCAAGAACCATAATCTCGCCAGTGGTGCGTTCCATGCTACTGGGAAAGTTAGTCTCATCAGGGATATATGAGGTCTCGTGGTATCCCATGTGGAATGGTACGCACAGAATGGTCCCAACCGGGGGGCTAGCTCTTGCGAGGTCCCCGTCGCAACCTCCATATAGGCGTCCATCCATAACGTACCCTTGATGCAATTTTACCGCGGGGCAAATCGACCGAAGACGGGTGTCACCCAATGTCCTCATCTCAGCGAAGAGGGAAACGTCACGGAATGAACAGGCAGGACGCAAGAAAATCATGAATTCGCCTCAGGTCTGTCTATCTGATTGCTTCGAAGCTGGCCGCACTATTCCTAAGGTCCTCTCCACCATTGTTGTCATGAAGCTGCCTTCACAAGACCAGAAGAAACGACCAGATCATCCACCAACCATCAAACCATCTGTTCAGACCCGAAACCATTACCACAGGAAGACGTTGCACGCGTGGCTATGCAAGCCGAGAAAGTCAGAGTAAGCTGTTTACCAAGCAGCGCCGCCACCGTCGCCGCCAGCGAAGTCATCACCGACAGCAGCCTCGGGAGCAGGAACATCAGCACCACCAGCATCCGGGTCGACGTGGGGGTTGTTGCACTTGGACTTGAAGTGACCCATCTCCTGGCAGTTACTGCACTTGACACGAGACACTGTTGAAAGTTAGCGAACTTGCATGTGACGCAGGCTTCACGGAAGAGTACTCACTGTCGCGGGGCTTAGGGCAGCCCTTGACATCGTGACCCATCTCGTCGCAGTTGCGGCACTGCACGCGCTCCATTTTGCGGGGCTCGGGGCACTCCTTGGCGTTGTGACCCTCCTGGTCACAGTTGCGGCAGCACTTGCCCTTAGGGCAGTCGCTGGAGCGGTGGCCCACTGTGTGTGTGGTCAGTATCAAGGCTGAGAAGTACCAAAATCAGGGAGCATAACACTTACTCTCCCTGCAGTTCTTGCACTCGATGTTGAGGGGCTTCTCGCAGTCAGAAGCCCGGTGACCGCTCTCTCCGCAATTCTTGCAAGCGAACTTGTCCACACGTGGAGTAGGACCTGTGGGCGTCAGCACAAATGTTATGGGAAGGGGAACCGATGCCACTTACAGTCACGGACGCGGTGGCCCTCATGATCACAGTTGTAACACTTGACCACGATACGCTCGGCCTCCATCTGCTCCTGGGGGCAATCGCGCGAGGTGTGGCCAAGCTCGCTGCAGCGCATGCACTTGGGCTTGCCGACGGGGACGATGTCGCCGGCGTCAGCGAGTCGCTCCATTACCTCGCCATGGTTCACCGGCCAGCCCTCCTTCTCGGTAGCGCGGTGCGGCTTATCGGATAGACGGTAGTTGACAGTATACTTCTTGCCGAGGTTACCCTGCAGGTCCATGTTGGTGAGGGTGATGGCCAGATTGGCACGCTCCAGGGGGATCAAGTATAGGCCGTAACCCTGAGCACGCAGAGCGCTCTCGAGCTCGGCGAAGGTGGTCTCGGGCTGAGCCTTGACGTAGATCTGAACCGCCTCCTTGATGTCGTCGATGTCACGCTCATTGATGGCGGCCTCTAGCATCTTCCAAGCCTCCTCGCCACTGACGTCGGGCAGGTGGCTGCGGTCGACGTTGCGGGCGTTCTCGCAGGTAGCGGCCTCATGACCTAGCAAGAGAGAGGCAATTAGTAAACCATTGGCCCGGGAAGATGCTAGCATCTTGGTGTGCTTACCCTCCTGACCACAGTTCTTGCAGGTAGGAACATAGGTAGGGCAGTCACGGCCCATGTGGCCCTCCTCGTTGCAGTGCTTGCACACCATGGGTTCGGGGCAATCCCGAACCTTGTGCTCACCCTTGCAGCGAGGGCAGACGAGGGGGTCGGAGCACTCGTCGATGGAGTGACCCTCCTTGCGACAGTTACCGCAGCGCTGAGGACCGGCATCGGGGCACTCCTTGGCGAAGTGACCCTCCTTCTTGCAGATACGGCACTCACCCGAGGCACCAGCCTGGGGAGGCTCGGGGCAGTCGGCCTTGTTGTGACTGCCATCAGATTGTTAGTGGATGTTACTAGAGAATTGCAGAAGTTTAGGGGGGCTTGGGGGAGGGGACACGGCCGGGGAAAAAGATCTTACCCATCCTGACCGCAGTTGAAGCAACCGCTGCCGACACCACCACCGCCACCAGCATCGGCACCAGTGTCACCTCCGTTGGAGTCGCCGTTGTCAGCACCGCCGTCGCACTGGTCAGTGTTGCCGGAGTTGTTGTTGCTCTCCCAGGACGCGGCACCACCACCACCAGAACCCCAGCCACCGCCGCCACCGCCAGAGCCCCACTCAGCCATGATATCGTTTGGATGTTTGATCGAGAACTAGTGAGGACGAATTGTGGTTAGCAGTCTGTAGTGATGCTTCGGAGTTGCCGAAGACGGGCAGCAAAAGAAGTCGCAAATGCTGGAGGCCGGAAGAAGTTGACAAGGCAAGAGCGTAAGGGAGTGCTCTCACTTCTGGGAAGAGGAAAGAGTGGTAGCACGTCACGACTTGGCCACTTGGGATTGAGGTTTGAGAAGGTGTGCCGCTTACCAAAGCAGGTGTGGTAGAAAGTGTCAAGGATCTTGAAAAGATGATAGGCGAGGGAAGAATGAATGAAAGGAGTTGTGTAGGAGAGCGCGCGCGAAGGATCAGAGGACGACGCAGATCGGAGCGGAGTTCAGATCAGACTGGCTGATTAAGGCTTGTTGGAAAAGGTTTGCGAAGTTGGAAGTGAGAGGGGTGCGTGAGGCAAAGGCAATAGACGCGTGTGTTGGAAGGGGAACGGAAGGTGATGGCTCCAGGGGTGAGGGAGTGGTGGTGGGAGCGGTCTTAGATCGCTCAAAGGGAAGCGTGCAAGTTTCAGGTAGGGGTAGCACCTCGAGGAAAACGTTTGGATCCCAATGGGCGCTATCATTGCTTGCAAACGCGTGAAAGAGACATGTGTCATTGGCGATGGATGCATCAAGAGACAAGCAAGCAGCATGGAACGCTGCGGGACAGGACTTACCAAACGGGAGATCTGTACGCGTGAGTACAGACGAGGAATCGCAAGTTGTGGAACTGGCGCTGAGGAGAGAAAGATGAGCGTCAGTAGCTGTAATTGCGAACGCGTCGATGGTGGAGAGAAGGAAGTTTGGAAAGGATGCCAGAAGGAAGGGAGGTTGGTGATGATGGCAGGTTGGAGCAAGTGGAAAGTTGACTGCTGGGCATCTGGCAAGTCACCCTAGGTGAGAAGCTTGGGGCAGGGATCAAGGACTTACTTCTTGATTGGAAGAAAGGTTGAAAGAGAATCAATCAAAAGATGGACTCTGGGAGTTGGAAGTTAAGAGAAGTCCAAAGGATGCCAGCTGAGTTGTGAGTTGAGGGAGAGGGAGAAAGAGAAAGGGAGTGCAGAGTTGGCAGAGTTGCAAATCTTTTTGTACTCTGCTAGCAGCACGTTGGCCAGGATCTATCACCTTGAAGCTGTCGTCGACTTGGGCAGGAGCACACTTGGGGAAGGAACGTGGCATGGATGAGCAACCACAGGCTGGCACAGCAACACTCTCAAAGGAGACTACAGAGGAATTGAAGGTGGCCTATGCAGCTCCTGGAGCTCATCAATGGATTATTGCCTTAAGGAACCAGCCTATAGAGCCATCACACATCTGCTTTGGCCATTTCCGTTATATCATCACAATCTTCTACCGTCAGAGGGATAGGCGCCCCTGGAGTACAGCAACGCGGACTCTCGTGCGTCTACGAAAAGACGGGGCTAGAATCAGGCCGGCGCACTCAAATGCAAGTCACTAGAAGGACATGGGCAGGGTCGAAATGTCGATGTGAGAGGAGTAAGCGATATCACCAGCGGTCTCCCATCTGACCTGTGATGGTGGACGACATTTATGTAACACATCACGAGAATCATTCCGCAGGAAGTGGCTCAGTCAAAATATGTGGCTGCCAGCGTTGCTCTTGGCAGATGATCGAGATGGAGGCAGAGCGGCATGTTTGGGAAACAGATAGCACTTGACTTCGTCAGCACTCCCATGAGGATGTGCCGTATTGAAGATTGATTTAGTTGACGAGGTGGGTTTGGCATAACCTAGACCGAGGTTGTGGTCGACGTACAATTTCACAGCCTCTTGCTCTACGAAACAGGTCTTTGAGGGAGGCACTCGACAGTGTGCCTGCTTACTGGTTTTGATGAGTCTACACCGAGCTGCTACTTGGGTAGGGGAGTGAGGTCAAGAAGGCCATCGTAGCTACTAGCCTCATGTGTACCGAGGCACCATTCTAAGGTTGGTCCGGATCAAATCCATGGGCTCTACACACCGTTCCTGCAAATAGTAGATGTAAATACACGGAGCTGGTACTTTTGGAAGCAGCCAGTACGCAGCAAGCGGGCGAAGTCCTTGAAGAGATGGACTGCTGGCTCATCTGTCTGCTTTCTCTAGATCCAGCGCCAAGGGCAATCCACGGAGGACGGAATGGGCTTCGTCGATTTCGACGGAATTGATCAGCGCTCACAAGACATGAGTGCTTGCCATAGGACAGGCGGTACCAAGTGCCCATCTCTCGATCGGCGCGCACTACAAACCGTTCGTGCCCCCTTCCTCGCCCGAAAGCATGTCACACCAAGTGACGAAGCCTGTTTCCTTGGCCCATGAAGTCTTGCCCTGAGTCACGCGCCGAACATGAAGCTCGTATGCGCCATCTTTGTGTGTGACAACCGCAATATCTCCTTCAAAGTGGTGTCGTTGGACGCGGACTCGGTGAGCCTGGCGCCCGCGAAGCGATGGCTTGCGGAAGTTGATGCTGAGGCTGCCAAATCACAGACTGGCCACCTCTTGTCTTCGCAATGTGTTGGATGCACTGGATCGTGGTATCTGCTAGGCTGAGTTCTAGCATCTCTGAGGCCGTACCGTATTTATTAAACCAGCCACGGAATATCGTCGTTGGCCTTGACCAGAGGAACCGCCTCAGCCAAGCTATCCATCAACACGATACCCAAGACGCCGAGATACAAGGTCCCATCATCATGACCACAAACATTCCGATGCAGCAGAGTCCCATGATCATCGTGGTATCACCGATGTCTTGAAAGAAGAGGCAGCAGTAGGAAGTAAACGCAACCCCCTCCTCGCTTGCCCACGTCAGAAATAAGTCCTCAATCTTCTAGAAAGGCTGTCAGAAGCGAATGGATGGGTTCTGTGCGACCGCACCGAAATATAATCCTAACATGGCGACTGGGAATATTTCCCGGCTCGAGTTCTCGTCGTGTGGTAGTACAGTCCTGTTTCCCGGAGAGAAGGCGTTCAACAGACGAAGCCGCCCCGCCCCTGGAGCTCTGCCATGTGGGAGTGCAGGGATCTTGATTGGCCTCTGGTCGTGGATAGGGGTCTTCAGAAGCTAACCCCACCTAGATCTTCTTGGCGTTCAACGTTGACACGAACATTTTCCAGGGCGAGAAGAGACAGCGAGGCCTTCGAGAAGGACGACGGACGGACGGGTGTGTGTGATACCTACGGAATCCAAATTCTCCATCGCCACTGTTTGACAAGGAAAGAAATGGATGCTCTCCAGTTTTCTATATAAGTCATCATTCCTTCGACCTCTGCCATTGGGATTTCCAGGAAGAACCCCAGAGCCATTGGATTCCCTGGGATCTTCCGACTAGCCTTTCCAACATCTGATCTGGAACGTTTCCCATACTAGCCTCAGACCACCTCTCGTACTGCGCTCTTTTGCCCTCGCCACATCAAGGTCGAGAAGTACTCTGCACTTCTACGGCTTCGTGGTTCTACATACAAATTTACGACATCAACACGTTCACATTCACCATGGCGAACTCCTCCACCACGACGACGAGCGCCGGGCGCAAGGCCAATGGCAAGGCTGCCAATGGCAACGAGGTCAGGCTGAACGGTGCCGCCGCCGCAGCGCAAGCACAGGAGGAGACGGACAAGAAGGTCAATGACTTCTTCTGGACGTACACTGAAGAGCCGCATCGGACGAGGAGGCTGGCTATTATCAAGGCGCACCCAGAGGTACCGCTCCTCACCCACCCACCGCCATCCACCTTACAGACAGACCAATGCTAACAAACCCTCTACTGGCAAGATCACGAAGCTCTGCGGCCCCGAGCCCCTCACCAAGTACGTCGTCGCGTTCGTCGTCGCCCTGCAGCTTTCCTGCGCGTACCTCCTGCGCGACACGCCCTTCTGGTCGTGGAAGTTCTGGGCGGTGGGCTATGTCATTGGCGCGACTGCGAACCAGAACCTGTTCCTCGCCATTCACGAGATCTCGCACAACCTAGCCTTCCGGTCGCCGCTGGCCAATCGGTTGTTTGCGATCTTCGCGAACCTGCCCATCGGTGTGCCTTATAGTGCTTCGTTCAGGGTACGTTCCTCTCTCCGGCCAGACAGAAGACCAGCATGTATGCATACATACTAACAATCCGCCGTGCCAGCCATACCACCTCACTCACCACAAATCCCTCGGTGTAGACGGCCTCGACACCGATCTCCCCACCGCTCTCGAAGCTGTCGTCTTCGACTCCATCCTCGGCAAAGCCTTCTTCTGCACCTTCCAGATCTTCTTCTACGCCATCCGACCCATGTGCGTCTTCCAAGTGACCTTCACCTGGGTGCACCTCCTCAACCTCGCGGTCCAACTGGCCTTCGACACCGTCCTGACCAAATCCACCGCCTCGTGGAAACCGCTTCTCTACCTGCTCCTCTCCTCCTTCCTCGCAGGGAGCTTGCACCCTACAGCCGGCCACTTCATCGCCGAGCACTACGTCTACGAGACCGTGACGCCGCAGCAAGCTTCGCCCGAGAACGGCGTGCCTATCCCCGAGACGTACAGCTACTACGGCCCGCTGAACGTGTTCACCTACAATGTCGGGTACCACAACGAGCACCACGATTTTCCCGCGGTGCCCTGGACGAGGCTGCCGAAGCTGCGCGAGATGGCGGACGAGTTTTACTCGCCGCTGCCGAGGCACGAGAGCTGGGTGTATGTGCTGTGGCGGTTCATCTTGGATGCGAATGTGGGTGTTACGAGCAGGGTGAAGAGAAAGAATGGCGGGCGTAAGGTTGGGGGGCAGACGACGGAGTGGACGAGGCAGGAGATTGAGGCGTGAGAAGTGGTGTTAGACGATGCGTCTAGTTCAGGTGTACGGTGATAAAGAATGAGGAGTTGTATGTGTAGATGGCGCGGCGCGTACATATGGGCCGGCATTGTCTGCTTCGGCGTTTCTGAAGACGGGACACCAGAAAGGGGTCTAGATGATACCTAACAAGAGTCCGTAGTGCTCTGGAAGCTCATGATATCTCGCGAAACATCTGGAGAAATAGAAGCTCCACATAGAACTGGCTTATGGTCTCTTTTTACGTGATCTGCTGTGTATCGTTCCTTCTAGACTGAAGTTTCAACATCCTGAACTAGGAATCGCGATTTGATGCTGGGTTTGATCAACAATCAGTGAGGAATCTTTCTCGAGGGTGAGTGATACAACGAAGAAGAAGGTATATCTCATTAGAAACAAAAACCCGCGCCCACAGCGCGAGCCAGCCTATAGAACAGCAGCCCGTCCACCACGAACGCAAAGGCAGACGACACAAACAAACACGAAATCACCCGACACCGATCCCCGTACAGTACGATGAAGAAACACAAACAGGCCCCACAGTCTGAATCAGCTGGTCTCCAGCTCATCCGGTTCCGTGGCAAAGTCAAACACTCTCTACCTTTCTCGCTCGAACTAGCCGCACTGTCTGCTTCTTTTGGTCGCGCATTGCCTTGGATATGAATGCTTGTGCTGGCTGCTGCTGTATGTTTGTGTGTTTCCGCCGTGGTATCTCTCAGCTTTGCCGTTTTCAGCCATGTTGACCCAGTCTTTTATACCGCGACCGGGGGCTCCAGATGCATCTCCCAAACTTTACGCGGTATGTGCACCCCATTGAAAAGTCGTGCCCGAGCCGGGACGGCCGGATCTGTGTTCAGACGTCCCAAAAAGTCTCTCCTCACCTCTAAAAGAAGAAGTACGCCAGGAGGAAGCAGAGCAGGCAGAGGATCGCAACATATTGGATCGGCACGCCCTCGGTTGCCTGCGGCCTGACCGCATTGGCAACCTCTGCGACACTAGGTTTCTCGTCGCCGGGTGTGATGCCGGTCTTACGCTGGCGCACACCCTCTGACTCCTCCTTCGCAGCGGCCTGAGGCGGAGAGACCTGGCGGATGGGGGCAGTGACCTCCGGTTCGTCGCGGGCATCGCTTGGGGCTTCGGAGGCGCGGCCATGGCTGGTGGGCCGTTGCTCGTCGGGCGAGGAGTAGTATGCAGGGGGAGGGGTCGACTCGTGCTGTGTGAAGAGTGTGAGCATGTGCTTAGCCGCGCTAGGGATATGGAAAGTACCGTGGTGCTTACGCCGTTGCTGAGGAGGTCTTTCTTGATGGGTGTGGCGGCGACGGCGGCAGAGGGCTCTAAGCCACCAGCGGCAAGGAAGATGACTCTTATTTTCTTCTCCTGAACGTCGGACTTTTGGACAGAGTCCCACTGTTGATGGGAAGGGTATTGTCAGTGGCTGCGCGTGACTAGTTGCCGGATCGGGGCCTAGCGGTTGGAACTCACGATGGTCTGGACATTGCTGAACTCAAGATCGCCAGAGATGAGGACGGACTGGACGAGAAACTTGTCGCGGCACTTGGTGTCGGCTGGAGGATCCTGCTTCATAGCTTGCAGGAGGACTGTAGACATATGTTCGTCAACTTGAGCGGCCAAGATATGGCTGTCGTTCGAAACAAGGAGATAAACACGTACCAGAGACTTCGACTTCATGACCAGGTTCGATGCGACCAGAGTTTGGTCGAACACAGTACCTAAATATCTCGTGAGCTTCCTCCTTATAGCATACAACATGTCTCGGGGTATATTCGGATATCGTACTGCTTGGGAGCGGTGGTTTTGACCTGCGGGAGTTGGTTAGCGATTGATGCATTTTGAAATGTCCAAGTTCGATGGACGTACTTTAAATGCGACAGGCTGCTTGTTCGTGTTTCGGAGCTTCAGGACCTGGGCGACCTCGACAGTGAAGGGCCCTAGGGACGTTGATTAGCTGTCTATTCACCCTCGGTCTGAAGGACAGATAACCGGTCGCGCGGAGGGTGACGTACGGCGGAAGCCGAGCTCGAAGGGGTCGATCTCAACAGACATCGTTGCGTATTACTCGCGTACTTGTAGGAGAAGATATGGGTGTGCCGGGTTCGCAATGGATGAGGCTGTCGCGAAGATCGAAGTTGGGAGGTTGATCAGAAGTGGATGGTGGTGAGGGGATGGAGGCAGCCGGGCCAAGTTTCGCGACGAATTTAGTACAGGTGCGATGTTGGTAATGGTACCTTGCCGGGATGGGTGGTCTGGTCGGTGCAGGTACTGAGGGTTCGCCAATAGAAGACTTTCGTCAAATGTAGATACACCTACTGCGAAGGATGTTGTTCATGTGACAATGAGGGTGAAGGTGAAGATCAGGGTACGGAAAGAGGTGAATGACGGCAGAGAGGCTACGACATGTTCGAGGCGTCAAGCCAGGGTCAAGTCTTCGGAAACGGAGTCTCCAAACATAGCGCTGGCCATTTAGCGTTCAGGGGGGTGGCCTTCGCAGGCTGGCCCTCTCAACTTGGACCAGGCAAGTTTCATCAACATTCTCAGTACTAAGTAATCTCATCGATCTCATGACCCCTGGAGTGGCCAAATGTATCTGTAATTTGAAGGCCCTCTTGTGCGCTTTATTTGTGATGCCTGGAAGTGAATCGAATCTATCCAATGTCAAATTTCAAAGAGCAGGGGTCACTGGGCGAAGCTAACCCCTGCCTGTGAACCCCAGGATAGCTCGCTCCACTGACCGCTGCTCCACAAAATTAATGCCCCTCAGCTCAGGCTCCCCATGCTGTGACGTTACCACCTAGGTACCTTTCGTTCTACAATCCCAAACAGTTCCTTTTTCACGACACTCAACAACGACTTCCAAACCCCGACAACTTGTCTAACATTTCTCAGCAAGGCAATAAGTCATCTAGCTTTCCCTTCTTATTTACATAATAAAGCAAGGCTAGCAGACCGTTTCCGACAGCTGCCTTCCTCAACTGCCTACCTAGGTACCTCCCACAGCACATAATACATCAGTGGCCACGAGGCGACTCTCTACTTGCGGTCGCCAGCCACCAACATCGAACCCTACCTTTTCATCCTCCTTTCTAAGTACCCAACCAATCCATCAACATGGCTACCGACCTCGAAACACTTCTCGAAATGGGCTTCGACAAGGCCCGCGCCGAGCTCGCCGTCAAGAAGTCAGGCGGCCTACAAGGCGCCCTCGAATGGCTAGAGAAGAACCAAGACACACCGCTCGAAGAGCTCCAAGCACCCGATGACGATGATGCGGCCGCCAACGCAGCCGCCATCAAGAGCCTCGAGGGCCCCGAGCTGGCCAAGTCACTCGTGTGTGATGATTGCGGCAAGCAGTTCCGCACCACCGCGATGGCCGAGTTCCACGCAACCAAGTCGGGCCACGAGAACTTCTCCGAGTCAACCGAGGAGCTCAAGCCGCTGACGGAGGAGGAGAAGAAGGCGAAGCTCGACGAGATGCGCGCCGCGCTCGCCGCCAAGCGCTCGCGCCAGTCGGAGCAGGACAAGATCGAGGAGAAGAAGAACGCCGCCATCAAGCGCAAGGCCACGCGCGAGACGCAGGACATGAAGGAGGATCTGCAGCGCAAAGAGCAGATCAAGGAGGCCGAAAAGAAGCGCGCCGAGAAAGCTGCTGACATCGAGGCGAAGCGGCGCATCAAGGCGAAGATCGAGGCCGACAAGGAGGAGCGGAGGCGCAAGGCGGAGGAGGCGAAGGCTCTGCGTGAGGGCAAGGCGCCTGCCGCTGCTGAGCCCGTTGCCGCTGCGGCTCCGACCCAGCCCAAGTCGAGTGCTTCGTACACTGAAGCTAGGTTGCGCTTCCAGACGCCCGGTGGCCCTGTGCAGAAGAACTTCCCCGCTGAGACGACCCTGTTCGAAGTTGCCGAGGCGCTGAAGGCGGATGGAACGGCTGTGTCGAGCTTCACGATGACCTTTCCCCGCAAGACATTCACTGCCGAGGACTTTGGTCAGACGCTCAGAGAGGTTGGACTCGTGCCCAGCGGGGTTTTGATCGTTCAGGCATAGACATCTCGAATGCACATCCGCACGCTGCATCCACACGCGAAATTCGGAGGTGCTCGAAGCTATGTGTGGAAGTCTGGGTCGTTTCCATTGCATCATGGGTGTTTGGCGGGCTACTGTTTGTGATTATCGATCACACATCGCATAACCTGCGACAGGGAGCATGTTCGGGAATGGGATGGGGATTGTGTATTCCTTCACTTGCCCCATTTCAGTCTCAAGTAGACACTTAACCGATACATGCACTCGGTGCCCAAAGTTTAGCGCTTCTTGCTGGTTGATTACTTGATGAACAAGAATACCCATCAGCTGAACTCGACCCAATGTGCCCTATTATTTTGCTGCTACGCTCGCTGTGAGTTGTGGCATTTGTTCCCTTGCAAACGAACGGCAAGGGCGGAGAGTCTGTTCCGGTGCGTGTCGAACAGTCTTGCGACATTTGAGTCGAGACACTGGATACAGTCGTCAAAGGCGGAGTGCATTGATACGATGACTACGAGTTGGGCAGTGGAAGCGTAGACGTTCTACACTTGTCACCCAAGTCCGCGCCCACAACTCGGTCTGGCAAGCTGATTGACAAAAAGTGCCAGGCGCAGGTCAAATGAGACTAATGCATGGGCGTGAGAACTACGTGATCCCAGCCTGACTCTGCATGCAGTCAGAGGGGAGTCTACGCCAACATAATCTACACTCACAAAGGCGGACTCGCGCCTACTCGGTGGGCGCAGCTTCGTGAACTTGAAAGATTAGTAGTGGAGCGGTGGGAGGTCCAACATAAACGAGAAACCTCAGACAAACGCTTCCTACGTCAGGCCGAATGCCTTGCAAGCAGAAAATCCAGCATCACGTCACTAGTCGCCCACAAATCAAACACACACGCGCGCAAAAGTTGCTCGGTATCGTCTTTTTTGCAAATTTCATCAATTTCCGGTTGTGCCCCTCTACTCCATTCCTGTAACCCTATATGGAAAGAGGTCTTCCAGTTCCATCCCAGTTTTTCTCTTCCGCCGCCGTTGTGAGGTGCAGATGACAGGGTATTTGCTCCAAGGTAGCACAAGCGTGAAAAGAACCCGCAGACCCAATGCAAAAAGGAATGGTCCGAACAAGCGAAGAAGTCGTTGTTGTGTGGCGGGTGAGGCGGTGGTCGTTCGTGTGATGGTGTTTGTCGTATCAGCGGTGATTTGCAGTGCCTGGAACCGCTTAGTCGAACAGACCGAAGCCCATGTCGTCGTCGGACTCCTCCTTCTCTGTGGTCTGTGTCAGTATGCTGCTGATCTGGTACAATGTGGTAGCAGTCGAGAAAACGATGGGCGCATCGTCGTCGCGCTGATGGGGTAGACGCACCCTCTTCCTTAGCCTCCTCCTTGGCCTCCTCAGCAGGGGCAGCACCGCCAGCAGCGGCAGCTCCGGCAGCGGGGGCAGCACCACCTCCGGAGCCGACGTTGGTCAGGAGCTCCTTGACATCCTTGCCCTCGAGCGCCTGTTGTGATGATTCCATTGTCAGTTATTTGTCCACAATGTCCCATTATGGCTTGAGATAAACCCGGGGTCGGATTTCGATGTGGGGCTTCGATTCGCGATGGAGTATCGGAGAGGTAGTCGTACCTTGGCGAACAGAGAGGTCCAGATGGGCTCAACCTCGACACCGCTAGCCTTGATAAGGGACTGCAGCTTGTCGGCCTATGTTGGGAGAAGTGGAAGTCAGCAAGTTGACGTCGTCGGCGTGGGGTAAGTTGGTTGCGCAAACGGCGAGGACTGATCATACGGTGATCTCGAGACCCTCATCGGCCAGAATGAGGGCAGCGTAGGAAGATGCCAGCTCAGCGTTAGACATTTTGTGAGATGTGTGCGGGTTGATTTGCAGAAGATGCAGTCAAGTTGCTGTGCTTCGTCGCGGAGTTGGGTGAGGGTTGGTCGCGTAGATTTTGTTCCCAGGTACAGTAGACGGGCGAAAAGTAGGTCAGTGGGCTGTGATGAGTAAGCCTCCTGCCAGCTGGCGACAGCCGGCCACGAGATCTTGTGCAGGATCTAATGCGACAGGGGTAGGGATACAGGGGTCCTGGGCTCGGCCCCTCCTTCCCTCCCATCCCGGATTGACGTAGGCGAAGAGCCGACCTCTTGCCAAAGCCATCGCAACGTCAATTCAGACAACTTCACAACTCACTTTGAATTATCCTTCAAGAATCTAGCTTGTCATCTAGAGATCTAGACAAATATTGTGACTTCTGTGGGTCACTGTTTCTGCAGCATACTTGTGTCACAAGTAGCTGTGATTTCTCACTAATCACTACAAGCACGAGAACAAACCGGGCTCGTGCTGTGTTCCCCTTGCCAGTCTCACCCCTCGCCGGACCTCTTTGTCCTCCACCTCGCCAAATATTGCACCTCCTCCCACGGCATATCCACTGAGACATCAATTCATGCCAAAGAGGCCAAGCAAAAGGATCACGCGGGGTCTTCATCCTTGACATCAGCGCCAAGTTTCAGGCACGAGGTTTATCGGTCCATTTATTGCTGGACCACCGATAACACACAACCTCTACAACTTCTCACGTCACACGACAACTCACAACGGTGCTCTTTCCCAAGTACCATACCAGTACATAACAAGCCACCATGGAGACACCACAAGTACCTCATCCCCAGGATGTGAGGGAGCAGGAAATTTTGGAGCGGCTGACGGCCATTCGGGACAAGCTGCTGCTTCTCAAGCAGGACCGTACTAAGTATATCAAGTCCTCGGATGTGATGGTCCTCTACGACCAGACTATCGAAGAAGTGCGCAAGGTCACCGAGGTGCGCAGCGGTGTCAACGGCCACTCGGAGAACCGCCTCGATAAGGTCATGGAGAGCTGCTTCCAGTTGTTGTCCCTGTTCTTCATGACCATAGGGAGGACCGGCGAGGCGCCCGCAGCATACGCCCTGACCTCGACCATTAAGAGACTACTCGATCACCTTACTGAGGCAAACCTGTTCTCCGCCAAGGACCTGGACAGCATGGGGAAGACGCTTAAGTTGTTGTCAAACTCCATCAGCGTGGCTGATGAGGCGCACTCGCCTTACCTCATTAAGCTGCTATCCAAGAGAACCGAGCTGTGTCAGGTGTCACTTGAGAACTTGCAAAAGAGACTGGACCGTCTGGATGATTCGTTGCTACCTGTTCAGGAGAAGGTGATATCGATCATCCGCTCCATGGCGTTGGCGAACACGAAAGCTAAGGTGAGCAGAACTGACAAGCCCAACGACGGTAGTGAAATAGACACTGACTCGCACATGTAGTTCAACACAACAGAGGTCGAGAAACTCAAAGAGCAGCTGCAGGAGATTGATGCAGAGCGAAAAGATGGTCAATTCATCGCGGAGGATGGTCAAGTTGCCAAGGGAAACGAAGAGATGTCAGAGCTTCTGGAGCGCGCACTTGCCTGGTCCGACATAGTGCTGGAGAGAAAGGGTGTGATTCCGGAGCAGTGGCGGCCAATCTACGACATCCTGATAGGAATCAGGAACGATCTGGACAAGTTTTCGATCACACCTACCTGGTCCCTCCGTGAGACAGACCTGTACGACTACCAGCGTCAACTTGACAAGATCGACGAAGCGAGAGTGAACGGAAACTGGCTTGACAATGAGGGAAAGCCAGCAGAGCTCTACGTACAGAGGGTAGGTACATCGTGAGAAATACAGGGGCGAGGGCACATGGCTAACAAATTGCGCAGACAATGCTGTACCTCATCAGGCGAAGCTACGGCTACATCTACCATTTGATGATTCTGTCAGAACCCGTCTCCGAAGCCTTGCTCCCCGTCTACAATCAACTGTCAACTCTGAAGCGCTGCTTGATCGAGGTCAAGAACTCTGGTGGTGTTAACTCCCCACGAGAGTTGTATCCGTACAGCATGAAGGTGAGTGTTTCAAATACAAGTCACCTCCCTTGCTCGGCTTGTTTCTAACTTGTCTCTGCAGCTCCACTCGATAGACAATATGCGAGTCGATGGCAAATTCGAGTTCAACAAAGACGTCCCTGAAGGCCAAGCAGCTGTGGCAGATCTTCTGGCCGAGTGCTTCGAGCTGAATTACGAGCTACGCGTCGAGGCAGAGACTCGAGCTGAGCAAGCTGCGACTATGGCCAGCAGCAAGGACGAAATGGATGAGGAGGATTAGCGTTCTCCTCGTCGGCTCTACAGATCTGGCCTTTTCATAGTATCCTTGACCATTCTTGGTCTCAGCCTGGGTGTAGTGATCTATTACGGGAAACGGCTGAGTACACGGGTGACGGCAGCAGAAACCGTCAAGGGCCTAAGTAAGGGCATTTAAGGCAATGCGGCATGCGCTTGCATATCGCATATCCCATCCGTGGACTCGAGCTCGGGAAGAAGCAGAGCTTCTCGATCAGCTCGCGATGCTATAGTGCCGAGCTAACTCCCAATACCAACGAGGAGGACCACGAACACTCGAATGGCGACAGTGGTGATCCTAGGACCAAGGGCACCCCGGGCCTGTGTTTGGGAGCAGCACTTTTGGCGTGCAGTCAAGTCGGCAATGGCACAAGGTGCGGACATATACAACTCGACAGAGCTCGGACATTGGAGCTCAAGGGAATGGAAATCGGGGATTATAGACGGTATGCATTCAAGCGGTGCATGGATTGGAATGGAGACGGAACTGAATCAAGGAAGAAATACACCACCAGCAGAGCAGATCGCGGATCCGCAGCTTGCTTCACTAGGAGGTACAACGGTAGCGATCAATTGATACTCAGTCCATAGAACAGGTGTAGGCATGAAGATGTCACAACAATGGCAGTGACGCGTGCCTCTATACGATTCTTGTCTTCGTAGAAGCCGCCCTCTCATGATTGTGGACCACCCCCGAGATCTCCTCACTCGCAGGCTCAAGGGAACCGGAAGGCGATCTTGGTCGGCCAGATCTGTGCCTGTGCACGCATCGTCTCTCGTCAGCATCCTCACCACACGCACTTCCCTACCCCACACTCTTCTTTGTCCTCGTCGGATGACATACCTTCTCCAAGTCCCACACCCCAGACTTGACATAGACATCGTCCTTCAACGCGTTGAGAGCGGCCTCCCGGCTCTCGGCCACGACGATGATGGTGCTGCCCGCGAACTTCATGCTCGAGATCTCATCGTCGACCGGCATGTCCTCGAGGATGGCGCCTGGGAGTCGATTTCTCAGCATCAACATAATTCGTCATAGTGACAAATGAAGGGGACAGCGAAAACTGAAGGGGGATGGGGTGCTTGAAACTCACCACCCATCTTGAATAATCCGCTCTCCTTAGCCTTCGTTAGACCCTCAAAATGCTGTCTGCGCGCCGTTCGCTATTAGCCCTTTCTAGTCCGTAGAGACCCGGCTCGTCCATCGTAGTTCAGTCCAAAAACTTCTGTCTCGTTGCTCTATACCCTTTCCTTCCCTCGGCTCCAGCCCCACAACCTCTCAGGATTTAGCAGGAGGAAAGAAAGCCCAAAACTCACGGCCGAACCTCAATCCTCTTCGCCAACATCCCCGGCTTATCCGGGATCACAACCAGCCACTCGTATGTGCGCGGTGCAGCAGAAGAAGTCATCGTTACAGAGCTACCGGAACGCTGGACGATATGTGCGGGGCTGAGGCGGCGCGATGCTGAAGCTAGTAAACACGGCGGCGGGTAAGTGCCAAGAATTCTCGCTGCTGCTGTGACTGTCGTACGTCGTGTGAAGAAGACGCTTTGAAGGCGAGCTGCCATTTCCTCGAGAGATCAGGGGAGACAATTTGAAGGAAAAGGCGGAGGGGCCGGGGGGAAAGAGCCAGGCCGCTCCTCACTTGCTCCCGGTCGGGACGTTCCGGGGATGCGCATATGCAAGGTGACTGCCGTTTTGTGGAGCGCTCGGCCCCTCTCCTCGGCACGCACATCGGAGTTTGGTCACTGGCATTGGACATCCACAGCTCAAAACTCATGTAAATGAGACGCGTTGTCTGTAGGTATTATAAGTATTTTGTATGTGGGCTTTCTACGCCATTTGTGCCTATCTGCATCCCAACGAAGATTTGACAGGTTCGAATCGAAGCCCGCGTCCCAGACAGAGATGTACGGTGCTTAATATTCCCCGGCCATCTGTCCCGCAACCCTAGCCAGGCGGAGACAGTATCCTGAGATGGGCTCAAGTCGGCTTCAAATATGACCGTGACATATACAAGTGAGTCCGGGTGCTGTTGTTGATCGAGGCAAGCCCCGTGACCTCCGCAAAGCCTTCCCCTCTTCCCGCCTATGTCGCAGATTTCGGGTGTCGCTACCCCTTTTCGCATCTGTAAAGAGTCGTAGGATATCTCCAAGGCCGGCCTTCCAACCGAATGCTAACGCCGGTGAGCGTCGTGCCATGAACTCCTTGCTTCAAATCAAGAATCGAAATCAGACGTGGAGACCATCTCCCCTTTTCACGCCACGCAATGAAATCAGAAATGCAGCGCGATTCCAAATCATAGAACTGAACCAACATCAAACCCCCTGACCGCCCAGTCGGCTTCACTAGTCGAGCTCGATCACCTCTACGGGCGGCGCTCTTGCCCTCTCCACCGAGGCAGACTTGCTCGGTCCCTCCGATCTGCGCACAGCCGAATTGCTGCGGCGCGTGGCAGGGCCAGCAGCATCACTGTCCGCGTCATCGTCATTGTCGGGCTCGTCAACCGCACGCCAGGTGCCATCAGCTGCCGCTAGAATTGATTTGACGCCCAATTTGCCCCGCGAATCTAACACACGGCGCACGTCCTCGAGGAAGCTGTCGATTCGCAGGCTATTCGGCCTCGCATCTGCGGAACAGATTGGGCACTTCCATTTATCCGGTTCCGAGGGCTCCAGTCGCTTGGGGCAGGTGCAGCCTTCTTTGCTGTGGCCGCACTTGATCTGCTGTTTTGCAGGACGTGTGTTGAGCCATGTCTCCAGATCAAAACATTCCATATGGGTGCAGGCCGCTCCGCGAGCTGGAATGTCGAAGATACTAGCTCGGAAAGGATCCGTCAAGCTGATTGACAGCTCATTCGCGGTGCATCCTGTGCGGTCGACGACCATAATCTCATCCTCGTCTTGTATAGCGCTAACCCTAGTTCGAATCTTTTCCAAGCTCTCTTCGCGACCGACTCGCTGGTTGGCCCCGATATCCCTGAGAAGCATTGCATGACTAGCGACTCCAATGACCTCGATGGCCATGTAGAAGTTTGGCTGTTCGGCCACCACAGTACGCGGTACTGTGACTCTGAATCTGTTCGTTCCAGGAACAACGAAATCAGTCAACTCGATAGGCATGTCTTTGCCATTGTGAGTGGCGCGCCTGATACTAAGCTTGCGCTCATTGAATTCGACGAAAATGTGCTTGGGGAACAGCATATCTTGCGTGACCCAATTGGACTCTTCTGCTTGTTTGTCGGATGACAGGCGGCAACAACGCGCGCGGAATCGTAGTGAGCCATTGCCGTACTCCCGAACAGGCATGGACATCTGAGCCTCAGTTTGGGAACCACTAAGGTTAGAGAGAGTTTTGACCTTGTAAAGTTGCGCATATTGCTCAGAAGTGACTTCGAAAGATATGTCGTGATAGTAGACCAAACGGAAAGGTGGCAGCGCAAATGACTGCACAGATTGGTAGAATCGCTCGTTCAGATCACCGTTGCGCCTCGTTCGGTCAGGGCTTCGTGCCTTTGCTTGATGAAGCGACATCAGCAGAGATTTCTTCTCTTGGTGAGTGTGCGGGTACTCGCTTCGGTCAATGACGTGACCACGGGGCGGCACAATCGTCCGGTTTGCAGTGCTCATTTGTGGCTGAAGATTGGGCTGCATCATATGCTGACCCATCCGTTGTTGAAGCTGTGGGTAACCCGTTTGTTGTTGTGCTAGTTGTTGTCGTGCGATTGCAGACTGTCGGTGTTGTGCGATCTGTTGTTGTGCGATCTCTTGTTGCTGTGCCCATTGTTGTGCAAATTGTTGCATTGCATTCTGCTGTTGCGCCATCTGCTGTTGCGCCATCTGCTGTTGCGCCATCTGCTGCTGGCCCATTAGCTGCTGGCCCGTCTGCTGCTGGCCCATCTGCTGCTGAGTCGGCCGCGTCTGAGCCATTTGTGACCGCAACGGGTACTGGTTTGTGTGGTTCATCGGAGACTGTACCATTTGTGGATGAGTTCCAGCTCGAGACTGAGGCCGGCTCCCAGATTGCTGTTGGCCACCAGCCTGCATCTGAGGTGATGCTGAAGCATTCGAAGGCGGTGCCATTTGCGCATTCGGCGCAAATGTGGGTGAGGGCTGCACCGGCCACTGAATCTGTCCCTGGGGCGTGTATTGCATACGTGATTGATTCTGTCCGTTGAGAAACTGAGCTTGTCGTTGTGACGCGTTGTACTGGAGCTGCTGATGGTTGGACAGATTTCGCGTGTGATTCTGACCTCCCGTCGACCGGCCAGAGACGATGGGCGAAGTGGGAGTGTTTGACCCCAACACCAAGTTTGAGGGAGATTGGTGGGCTTGAGGCGAGTTAACAAAGGAACCGGCGGCAGCTTGGGGGTTTGGCGCTCCAGGAAACGACCCAGATGATTGTGGTCGTGAGGCAAATTGGGCCGAGGACTGTGGGTGCGTTTGGTTGAGGTTGAACGGAGTCCTGTTTTGGTTTCCTGCCATGCTGAAACCTTGCAATTGGCCCTGTGGCCACGAAGCATTTGGGCTGGGAAGTCCATTGACTTGCAGCCGTTGGGCTTGTGGTACTTGCTGGAAGTTTGTATTGATGTGGAGCGGCATCTGTTGTTGCAATTGAGGCCGCTGCTGGGGTTGCTGAAAGCCCATAGCTGCTGTATTGCCCTGCATCTGCATCTGGGCCATGAATAACTGCGCCTGTTGAGTTTGATACTGCTGTTGCGTAGCTGTCTGTTGAGAATGAGGCTGTTGGATGTGTTGACCAGCCTGTTGCATTTGCTGAGCTTGAATCTGTTGGATCTGTTGTTGCCGGGACACCTCCATCATACGATTTTCATGCTGCCTCTTTGCCTCGCCCACGATGCTCTGGTACTGGAGGATCAATCGGGAATTTTGGTGCTTCAGTTCCTCAGCATTGTCGGAAAGGACCACTTGTCGGAAACCCCCATTTTCATCCTGATGCGCTTTCTGGTCCTGCTTGAAGAGAGATATGACTGAATCACTGAGAGGGCCATCCATAATACCAAGTCTTCTTCTACAAGCTGTGAAGAGTATGTCCTGCATGATTGGGGAGTAGCAGTGCAGCTTGCCGAGGAGTTCATCCACCAAGTATGGATAGTGACGGTTGTTGATGTCAGCTGCAAGTACTGGACCATGCTTGCTCAGTGCTGCAAGAAAGTCTGCCACTCTTCTGAAACTTTGAGGGTTACCTTGGTAGATGTTTTGGTGAGGGAAAAAGGCACAGTATTCCAAGTTCTGCCGCGTCAAGCCATTGTTATTCTTAATAACAGAACTCACAATCTGGAAGCCAGTTTCAATGTCCTCGATGTTGTACCCAGGAAGTGCTGGAAGATGACTACGGTCCAATGACCAGAGACAGAATAGTGCATGCAGCTGCAGATAAAATATGTCTTTTTGAAGGCAGGCATCTTTGAGCAGCTGAAACCGTGGCCTCTCAACCGGGATATTTAGCTTGTCTTCCCCACCGATGTGCCGAATCCACTTGTCGAGAAGGCTGACAAGCTGCACGTTGGTGACCAGTGGCGGCTTGTTGGAGGGTCCAGAATTCCTTTGATCAAAATTAGCACTTCGCACAACAAATCCACGCAGCTCCGACCTTTAACCTACGCTACTCGTTGTCTCTTATCACGATGGTCATCGTTCCCTGAAGGGTTTGGTCGCGACTGTCCTTCCGAGCCCCCAACACCAAGCCTAGGATTCGAGACGAGTTCTCCATCGGGAGTTTGAGCAGAGTGACTTGTGCCAGGCAAATTGGGCGGAGGCATACCACGCGGTGATTGGACAGCATGCGGAAGAAGCCCATTAGAAGCCTGCTCAGACGGGGACGAGGCTTCAGCACCTTGGGTCTCGAGTTCAGATGGGACTGAATTTGGGAGCGTAGACGGATTGATGGAAGTTATGGGTTCCGATGCCGTGGGATCGTTTCCAGAGTTCTGCTGGCTTCGAGGCACGGTCGCGAGAGGTATAGTCTGCGGGTTCGGGCTATCCTTGTAGTTCGAGAGGGCGGCAGGACTTGGCTCGTCACTAGGAGCGGGTGAAGGAAGGACGTTCGCCGGTGCACTGTGTACAAGACCCGTCAGTCTCTTGTCAATTGGCTTGGGGCCAGAGGCCTGCTGCTTCCCAGGGCACCGGCCACCGTGGGAAAGGGACGGGCAGAGGGTGCCCCTGTTGCAAGAACAAGGGGAATCCACATACTTCGGAGAGCACTGAGGCTGACGCGATGCGAGACGTTCCTCGTCACGCTCAAGCCCTTGCCGTTGCTGTTCTGCAGGGGCCTGTAGGGCAGGTTGTTGCGGTGGCGCTTGTTGTTGCGCCGGGTTTGTTGAATGACCAGATGAGCGCCGAGATGATGCTGAAGGGGCAGAATTAGGCTGGCGAAGACTGGGCAGTGCAGAGGATGCGCTGTTGGTCATCCATGACCTTTGGCTGCCAGGCATCAAGTGGTTAAGGGTCGAATTGGTCCGATTGACTTGAGCAGCTTGCAGGCCCTGTCCCGACGGTGGACGGGTCATGATGGGTGTGTGCAGTCATGCGTGGACTGATGGAGGCAAAAGTCAGGTAGGAAGACAGGAAGGTAATTTGCAGGAATGGTGTTATTGTAAGGAGTCGTGAGGAAGAGTCGTGGTGTTGAGAAATGTCTGTCGATGCTTGGTGAAAGTTCTGGAAGATCGAGGTTCCTACTGAGACAAGGCGTGGCGCAGGTGGCTCTGCTGACTTGTATCTCGGTAAAGCAGGGAAAAAGAAAAGGCTGCCAGCTCTTCCTTTACCAGGCACTGGATTAAGTGCTAAAGCCTTCTTTGAGAGAAAGGAAAGTCCAGCAAGGCACAGACCTCGTAGTGAGGAAGTGCCACTATTTCGAAAGTAGGAAGGAGAAGAAGCGCGCCGGTCGCGCCTGTCAAATTACTTGGTATTGTAAGTTGGGCTGGGGAGGTGCTGGGGTAGGGGGGGTGGCAAAGGCGTGGGGGCACTGCAAATACTAGGAGGAAGGTGCGATATAGGGAGAGAGCCACTTGCTTAGCATACTCAAGAAGGTGAAGAGATTTAGGATCAAAGAGAGTCTAAAATAGCAAAGCATAAAGACCCATCACAATGCAATTAGGGCGAATGACACCGAATCTGCAGGAAGCAGAGGGAAGTGGTGAATCAGGCTCTCAGGTGAGCCTTTGATGAATAAACACGTCCCCGCATACTGAGTTGCAGTGATGGTGTGACTAGAGCACCTTACACAGTGACTTTCAGTGCTGTGTGACACTGATAAACCTACTTACAATGTATTTACAGGATCTAACCAAGAGTATCAAGGAGCGGTTCATTCCTTCTGGCCTGTACCGATATTTGCTGCTCTTTGCAGTATAGACATTTGTATACAGTATCGTAAAGCGAGTTGTCTGGAAATACCTTTTCAAGTCCCTCGCCGCCTCGCGCCTCTCTCGCGCCGATCAACGCACCCCTGTATCATCTTCGGCCAACTGCATCCCATCTGGCATATCCTCCGAAGCAGTTGCAGGGACGCTTATCCTGTCAGCAGCATCAATTAACTCTGAATTGATTCACCAACGAACATTTCCGAGAATAATAGGATGAAAGGAGATTGCAAATGACACTGTACCTACGTATTTGATTGCACTACAGTATACACGAGGACTGTATACTGGTATGCAGCTTTGAACGTTGGTAAGTGTTGATGTGGAGATACACGCAGTAACGGTAAGAAGGCACTACCTACCTACGCACGGTATGTACACCGTTGACGTTTGTTGATTAGCGTGACAGTCGTTACTTCGAATGACGGCACAAGCAAGTGAATACGATATTGCCAGCGGGAAAGGTCTCACATGCGAACAAAATTGCCAACGCAGCTAACTTGACTAATATGCTTACTGTAATTATCTGTTTGAGTGGCCAGCTAATTCGCGAAGCCCGTGGCTGGCCAGGCAGCAGGTCGCACAGAAGCAAATTTCTGCTATCAACCGAGAAGAAAAGAAAAGTCTCTTTGCAGATTATAGTAACAAGTTGGACCTTCTTGTCTCGCACAGGGCACAAGATGGTATGCTGAGACCCTGGACCCTGTCTCTTATCTTTGCTTATCGGCCCAGGGGTCCCACTTTAACGCCAAAAAGTTCCATCCAGACAACCTCAAGTCCCAACGTCCTCCAACAACGACGCACTCAAGCCTTCACCACCACTTTCCGTCCTTTTCAACGCCTCAATCGCCAAAATGGCAGCAGAAGTCCGGCCACTCCAGCAACTTAAACTGCCCTCGGGTCCAACCCCAATTACTGCCGAGCAGCGCTATTGGAAGACGTTCAAGAACCAGAAATCCCACACCACCACCGCCTCCTGGGGCGTCACCCACATCTCCTTCCCCGCCGCCTCCTCCGAACCCGCCTCGTCCTCCTCCACGACCGCCAACCGCAACAATGACCTCTTTGCCGTCACCGCCGGCCCGCGCGTCGACGTCTACTCCATCCGCAAGCGCGAACCGCTCAAGACCATCGGCCGCTTCGACAGCGTCGCCCGCTCCGGCGAGATCCGCCGCGACTCGCGCGTTCTTGTCGCCGGCGAGGACAGCGGCAAGATGCAGGTCTTTGACGTCGCCAGCGGCGGCCGCGCCCAGGTCCTCAAGACATGGCACATCCACAAGCAGCCCGTCTGGGTCACCAAGTGGTCCCCCGCCGACATGACCATGCTGATGAGCGCCAGCGACGACAAGACCGTGCGGCTGTGGGACCTGCCCAGCGCAGAGCCCACGCGGCAGTTCGTCGGCCACCAAGATTATGTGCGCAGCGGAGCTTTTATGCCAGGCGGGCTCGGGTCAAGCAGCAATATGCTCGTGACAGGCAGCTACGACGCCACGGTGCGAATATGGGACACGCGAGTACCCACGGGTGCCGTGCTCACGTTCAAGCACGCCGCGCCCGTCGAGCAAGTCCTGCCGCTGCCCACAGGCACGACAGTTCTCGCCGCGGCCGACAACGCCATCTCGGTCCTCGACCTCGTCGCTGCCAAGCCGCTGCGCGTCATCACCAACCACCAGAAGACCGTGACCTCGCTCTGCCTCGCATCCAACGGTACACGCGTAGTATCAGGCGGCCTCGACGGCCACGTCAAGATTTTCGAAACCGGCTCATGGAACGTCGTCGCAGGCATGAAGTACCCCTCGCCGGTCCTGTCCCTCTCCGTCATCACCGCCGGCGCCAACGCCGTCGATCGCCACCTCGCCGTCGGCATGCAGTCCGGCGTGCTCTCGCTCAAAACCCGCCTGACTGGCACCGCCGCCGAAAAAGAGCGCGACCGCGCCCGCGTCGCCGCCATCACCGACCTGTCCCAACTCGACGTCGCCAAGTCATCGAAGCGCAAGCGCAAGGAGATTGTTACGCGCTCGCTGGCGACCGTCGACAGCGGCGTCGACTTCCTCATCGATAACACGGCGACGGGTAAGCGCGCCAAGGAGCAGCCGTGGCAGCGCGACCTGCGCCTAGGCCGCTACGCCGCTGCCCTGGACGGCGTGCTCGACCCGCGGGCGCCGGACCACAGCAAGCTGAATGTGCTGACGCTGCTCGTGACGCTGCGGCACCGCTCGGCTTTGCGGGCGGCGGTCGAGGGCCGCGACGAGGAGAGCGTGCAGCCGGTGCTGCACTGGATCTGCAACCACATTATTGACCCGCGGTATCGCGCTGCGTGTGTCGACGTGGGGCTACATTTGTTGGATCTGTATGCGGAGCATGTGGCGAGTAGCAAGGAGCTGGCGACGGGGTTCAACACGCTGCGAAAGAGGGTGAGTCAGGAGGTGGAGAAGGCGCAAGTGGCGGCGCAGACGGGCGGGATGTTGGAGGCGCTGATGATTGCTGGGGAGGCATGAGAAGCAGTCTTGTCAGTCACTAGTCCTTCATGGGATCATGTGTGGAGTGGGTACATGAGCAGTAGGAGCGAGCAAGCGGGAGAGAAAATGAGCACGTTGTCCACGTTGGTTGTTGGCATGGCCTGGCGTTCTTGGATCTGGGCAGCGGACAACAAAAGCACAAAAAGCACAGCAAAAGATGATGGGAGGGAAGCGTCAGGGGTTCGAGCTGTTCTTCTAGATTAAGGCGTAATGGTTTGATACCAAACCCCTGAGGTGGGTTTTCCGGCATCTCTTAGAGAATTGAAAAGTTTGAGAATCGTCATGCTTCTCTATGGCTACAAGGTGAAGCTTGAACAGTCGTCTCATCCTCTTGACCACAAGTCACATATGTCATCTATTCAGCAACCTTTGCGCCCAACAACGAAGCTCATCACTCGGCGGAATGAGCGACACTTCTGTCTCACCTTGGTCTCGGGGTGACTCACGCTCATTTCAATTAAGTCCAGAAGTCACAAACAAAGCGTTTCATAGCTATGGACCTCGGTAAACAAGGCTTCGATCATCGTGAGAAGTGACACGACCACGGGCCAAGGTGACAAGGAACCAGCACGCCACACGAAGCGTATTGATGAGCAACGCCATTCATTAATCGATTAGTAGATAGGCAAGCTCTCTAAACTGTTCACACCTGTAAAGGGTATCACCCTCGTCCGTCTTTCTCCGAGTCACATCCGTATGCTATGCAACTGTGCCAGAGCTCAACCCACTATGCTTTCAAGTCAATAAGAAAAGAGAAAAGCACTGCAACGCAACAATCAGAGATACGCCAGAATTCATGCAATGCTTTCGTAGTCCTTGTCGACCTCCCATATATCGTAAAGTGAAGAGAGGCACATAGGCACCTCGATTCGCCGCGAGGCTAGTCGAGCTGAGCCAAGCTCGCCGAAGAAAATTCGGATCTTTTGCAACACTCATTTTGCCCAGCGTCCGTTTTCCAGAAACACATTTCGTTTAGCCCCATATCCAATCATACACTCCCGCTGCCAGTCACCATGTGAGCAGGAAAAGGCCAAGCTAGATCAACCCTATGACCGACTCCGCTGTCCATCCGCGCCCCAAACTTCCCTCTCCCTCTCTGTCCTCTGGGGACTCCGCCGCACCACGCCTCTCTCTCCATCATCAGCATCAGGCGGCATCGCCGGCATGTCAACAAACAAGCCATCGCTTCGACGTTGGTCGTCCTAGTACCCGCCAATAGCTGGCCTCTGCTGAGCATGCCGCCGCGCCCTGCCCGTGCCGATGTCAATCCTGCTCATCTCCTCCATGAGACTATCCCCGCTGCCACCACCATACGAGACCATCGTTCCCGCAGCGCCACCCGCCATCGGCACCTTAGCCGGGATCGGCGGCGCCGACGCGCTGTGATCACGCCCCATGCCCACCGGCGCGTGATTCTCATAGTCCATGGTACTCGCCCTCGCCAGTGCCCGTGGCGCATAGCCATCATGTTGTGGCGGTCCGAGGCCATTCGCGCCGCTCATCAGCACCGGCATCGCAGAGGTCCGGTGATTAGCCTTCTTCTGTAAACGATTTCGGCCCGAGAGAGGCGGTGGGAGTGACGACTCAGGCGCCATATAGTTTGCGGGCAGGATTGCGGAGGCGGGGCGTTCGCGAATGCGGAGGGCTTTACGACCGGATGGCGGCGGCTGAGGACCGGATGGCGTAGGGCGGGAAGAGATTGAGGAGGATGTGGGTTTCTTGGGTTCAGGCTCGGGTGCCCAGGTGTCCATGGGAAGGTGGTCGGAGGGATCGACTTCCCGGCCGTCGTAAGTGATGATTTTTCCATCAATTTCGTCGTAGTCTGCGGCACTGTGGGTGGCAGCAGGAGCGTCGTCCACGCGTCCTTCCATTCGTCGCTTTGGGGCCGCTACGGTAGGGTTCAGAGCATCGTAGTCGTCGGGACCAAAAGGAACAGCAGAGAGACGGCGTTGTTCGATGGGTGGGGCTGGGCTGACGGACTTCCTGCGGATAGTGTTTCGATTAGGGCTTTGGCCTCCAGGCGATGCATCCCTGATCATGCGCACTGGGCTGTAACCTGGCGACGCGTTTCTGATAGTGGCTTGTTGTGAGGGAGGCGCACCAGCATAGTAGGGAACCGGATTGCGTTCATATGCGTCGAGATTGTGTGGCGATGCGTTGAACTGTGACTCTGGTGGTGCACTGTAACTAGGGGGCAAGTCTATCATCTGACGGCCTCTCATCGAGCCAACAGGTGGTTGCTGGGGTGCTGTCTGTGTGTATCGTCGCCTGTCCTCGGCAATCCTCTGTGATGCGTCCACTCCCGGTATCAGGGCTGCCGGGAT
Organism: Ophiognomonia clavigignenti-juglandacearum; assembly: GCA_003671545.1. Taxonomy (NCBI): domain Eukaryota; kingdom Fungi; phylum Ascomycota; class Sordariomycetes; order Diaporthales; family Gnomoniaceae; genus Ophiognomonia; species Ophiognomonia clavigignenti-juglandacearum. The sequence goes on along the minus strand of PYFS01000056.1, from coordinate 29,943 downwards.
GTCCACCTTGGAGCTAGGCAACTCATGTTCAAACCCGGTGCGTGGAGGATTGTAAGTGCTAGGTAGATCATAGGGTATATGTGAAGACCCTCCATACTCCATCAAGTGATCAGACCTCGCATAATCAGGAGATACACTCTGTCTATGGGATGCCTGATAAGGACCAGCTGGCGCGCTACTCCTACCGCCAACATTCAGAGGCGGAGGGGTCAGGTCATGGCGAGCAGACTCGTACGGGGGTGCACGAGACGTACTTCTTCTGTATTCCTCCGCCATTCCCGCTCCTGGAGAGTCAGGGACATCCTCTACTGTCGGTTGCAAAGATCTGTGGTGGCCATCGTACGGAGTATCATAAGAGTGATGACGGGGCGGTGAAGCTTGGCGACCAATGTTGCCATACGGATCGAAGTTAGACGGAGATGACGCTGGTGCAGAGTCGTGGCCACGATAGACCGGACGTCCTGGGTAGGCGTTGGCGTTTGCATTGCTGCCAGATGGAACAGATTGACGGTGAGCCTCGTTGCGAAGGACGTCCTTCCTCATCACAGGCAGTGTCTGGTTGTGATGCATAAGGCCAGGGCTTTGCTTGCTCTCGGGCGTGCCACCAGGTGTAATGCGGTGAACAGGTGGTGGCGGTGGTCGATCCTCGTCCAGGTCTGGCATGAAAGACAGGTCGGTTGAGGATCCGTACGGCGCATTCTTATATCTTTTGTCGGGAGTATGTCCTTGGTGGTCGGGGGGATAGGAGCCATCGTCGGGAAACATCGACCTATCCCTGTCCGACGATGCTCGGGGTTCCCTCGATGGGGGTGTTTGGTAGGTGCTGTCCGGGTACGACTGGCGTGCTCGGAGGGAAGTGTTTCCATACTGTGCTGATGGAGGGGGTGTATGATCCATGGCAAACGAGACGGATGAAGTCGATTGTGGCGCCCGAAGCGGAGGCTGAGCATAGTCTGGTGTCGATACTTCGGGGGGAAAGTCCATCGGGCTATTCGGTTGCGGTCTTGGAGGAGTCGGTGCAGCTGGAGTCTGACCCGTGTATGGGTCCGAGGGCAGAGGGCGTCTTTTAGGGACCCTTTGCTGCTGGGGTTCAGCTTCGGAAATGCCAGGTTTCGCTTTGGCGACAGGCTTGTCGGGCTTGGGGCGCGAGTCGTAAAAGGTGATTTCGATCCTGATATCGCCAGCATATTTGCCCTTGCAGGTGAGGCCCTGCCATTGGTCACTCTGGCCGCCGCCGTAGACGATTATGTCGCGTAGATCGATCCATGCCTCTCCAATCAGCTCTGTCTTCTTGTCGTCGTTGAACACCGACAGCTTAAGTTGATAATAGTCTGGGGCGTCGTGCACAGTGAATCGGAGTTCTTGGTCCCTGCACACGTGTTAGTCACGGGGGAGTGCAGAGACATGTTGAAGCTATCTTCTGCTTACCACTTGGGAGTTTGACCACCCCTGATGTCGGTGGTGGTCTTTTTGGCTTCCTTGCCGAGTCTCCCAGCACAGTAAGGATCCTGTTTGCCGATGGTTTTTCGATTTGGCAGGTTCTTTGCGCGGTCGACAATGACGACGAGGGTACCAATGACGGGGCCGTCGAGGCTCATGTCGGCAAAGATGCCCGCGGAATGGGGAGCGGTAACGGGGTGAGACTTGACCATCTTGACATGCGGGTCCTGGAGCTATTGCAAGGCGAGTCTGAGGTGCAGTTGATGCTGCTTTTGCTTGCCGATCGGTGACTGCCTTGAACAAACTCACCGATCATTTGGGGGCACCCGGACTGCAGTGTGATCAACGACGTAGTAGGAGGAAGGGGGTATCACATGAACGCGGTGCGCAACCGTGAGAACGAATGGTAGGAAAAGACGAAGTGGCCTGTCTAGGTAATCCCGTAGCACGCAACAGACACAGAGAACCAACGAATGTGAGGATTCCGTACGACCAATGGAGAAGAAGAGAAAAGTAGTGGTGGTGAGGAGGAGTAGGGGCAAAAAGAAAGGACGGAATAAGTGGCCTGGCAACCTGGTTTGTGGTCAGTGGCAGGTGGGCTGTGTTTTGGGAACAACTGCGCTCAGACCACTTCTCATTTACTCCTCATCGATCTCGTCCTGCGTGATGCTGCATGCGGCTGACACGGTACTGCAACTGCAAGACTGCACGACGGTGTGGGTATCAAAACAATATGACAGAATGGGCAAATGCCAAAATGCTGTTTTCAATAATGTTTTTCGCAAGATGGAGGCTGGGATGTTTGATAGAGGCTGGGACCGGCTGGGGTCAGACGCAACGGCCAATCACAACCTCGCTGGCTGTCCCGCTATTGTGGGAACTAGCAGGGGTCTTGGGCTTGGAAGGATCGACCCGGAACTTTAACCTTGTCTGGCGGGGAGCTGACGTCGAGCCACAGCACAGAACCTGGACCCGTCACCCCTGCCCTGGTGCTCGGCTGGCCGCTCTGGAAATGCTCGAGGTGTTGTGCATTTGTACGGTGTTTGATTCAAAGTTGGGTCGGGGACTCGGGTCACACAATTGCTTGCAAATAATCAAACGCCGCATGCATTTTATATGATCATTCTGTCTCCTGTTTTCGCTGTTCAACATTCTCGAACTCATTTATCCATCATCCATCTGTCAGACGGATGGATGCCTGCACAGCTGACAAGTTCGGTACAGTAGCCCAAGATCAAGGCGGGGGCAAGGATAATGAACCAGCAGGGCTGACGAGTCCCTCCATCCTCCTCTATCCTCGCCCATTTCTCCACCCCGACGCCAGCCTGTCTCACAGCCCACCTTTTCTCGGATGCTTCTGCGATCGAGGCTCACGATCTTGATGGGCGCATTCTTACGTACTCGATACAATTTCTCCGTTACAGGCACAGGCGAGTTGGGCACCACGACTGTGTTGCATGACTTGCCAGGACTTGGTGCCTGATGAACGCTTGAATCATTTGGGTCTCAGCCCGAGCCTTGTCCTGAGCTTGTCTTAGCTCACACAATCCCACATGCACAACCGAGAGTCAAGGCTAGCAAGGCTCAAGCTTCGATATTAATTGCTTGATTACGACGCCCACGAACTGGCAGCAGCCAGTCACGCAATCACTTGGGCTGAACCAGACGTACCTTCCTGCTGCGGTAACACAGCCACAGCCTGGCTGCTGCTGCTGTCATGTGAGGCAATATACCAAGAACGCCTTGACCGGGGGTCAACACCTGTCCAACGTTGTCAGTTCACACTACCACCACTGTACGGAGAGAACCAATTCACAAATGAACGTGCAGTCCCGATGTTCCACTATTTACACAATCTGAGCGCATACAATGCTTACCGCTATAGCTCCCTAAAGCTTTAGAGGGGGCTTTCGCTACGAAACTTAAGCTTCAGAAGAGAAGTGTACTAAAGCATACTAAGTAAGGCAAGAGCACTGAAAAGCATGATGTTCCCTAATTGCGGGAGCACTGTGCTTGGCCAAACTTTATCACCACTGCACGTTCATTTGTGAGTCGGTTCTCCGTACAACATCTTTTCCTTCTCTAGGGCACAATCCTATGTTTTTGAGTACCAAACCTTGTCTGTTTTCGGCTAGGCGCAGTCGTTGGCCGGAGCTTACAATTCTCCGTGCCGTCGAGCCCGAGCCTCACACCGGCACGCCTTCCAGTCCCACTCTCAGATGTTGTGCACGACCACAGGCAAACAGGACAGCAACACAATCGTGCACTTCAGGTCACACTGCACGACTTGACAGCCCACTCATTGGTATTTATTGCAAGCACGACAGGACCGCGTTCTTTGTGTCACTGATGTCTGCTGCTGCATGGACAGCTAGAATCTCCGTACAACAAAGGGGCAAGTAAATACAACAGCGTGTATTCAGAGTCAACAGCCTGGTTCCCGTTGGTGAGGTTCTGGTCACGGCGCTGGCCTTCGACCCTACACCTGGAAAAGACCTCTAGTATAAGGGTCTAGCCTATGCCGTCATGCCTTCAGGCCCACGAGCACTTAGCGAGCTGTTATTCCGTATTGCTCATTGAACAATGGCTATTACTCGCTGCCTTCGCAATTCTGGTCATTGCTTCCCCGTGCTGGAGAGGCAGTCTAGCGTCAACATGCCCACTCGCGGATGATGCCTGGGAAGCTTCTGCACAAGCCTCCGTTTACTAGGTCAGAGATGCTAGATACATGATCGCGATGTCCTCAATCTCCAGGCAGGGATGGGCTCGTCGTTACATCCGCGTCTGTGGGGGGGGGGGGTGTTGCTTCCAGCGGTCCAGGGCCCGGGCATGCCACGAGCTGTGCACTGCATGACTTTGTGTACCGCCTCGTTGTATATCAACTCCAAGGCTTCCCGCTGCTTGCCTTCTGACAGAGGTGCTGCACTATCCGCTGAAGTGCACTACGCACTACACAGTATACTCGCACGATATACGTGGAGCAGCAACTCTGCCCCGAACTCCGATGTTCTGTCAAATATGCCTCGACATCCTCCAGGAAGGCAATGCTGCTTCGGAGGCCACCGACTTTTCTGGTTGCATGGTCTATCACTGTCGACACCACACATCGATCGAAAGTTTTGAGAGTTCTGCCTGTCAGGGGTGCTAGATATGTATTGCCCTATGGGAGAATTTGAGTCAGGGAGAAATGAATCACCGATACAAAATATCGGGAACTCGAATAAAATGGTCACAGCCCATGAAACAAAAAAGCCGGCGTTCCACCTTTGTGTTGTGATATTGACTGGACATGAGGATCTATCAAGTGGGGGCAGGCGTACCGCTGTATACTTTAAAGTCTGCCTCGAAACCTGTGAGCACAATTTTGTCATCGTTCATCACATTCCAGCCATTCCGAGGTCAGCTTGTATGACTGGTGCTAACTTGTAGTCCCTGGCCAGCCCTGCCTGAGCCTACGCTACCTCGACCACCACAAGCGCTCAGTACAGGCTTGCCGGAGGCAATGGCGGCTGCGAGCCGCTAGATTCTGCAATTCAATTACACTCACGATCACTGGCATGATGACGGTAAAGACTAACATGGTGCTCACGCCCTTTGATATACCTCGCACCTGCGAACCGGAACATGGTATGCCTAACCTCAAAGAACGATAAGGCCGTATCCGGACCATACTTGACGCTCCGCCATTTTTTGGGATTATGTTGCTCTCTGCAGCTATTGCAAGAAAGAGAGAAGGGGCCCCGTGAGGGTATGGATCCATGCCAGCTATCCAGAACTTTCCAAGATGACATTCTGGTCACTCGACGATTTGGGGTCTCTTATTCATGGATCGACTGTCTTTGCATACAAAAGGACAGCCAAGAGGACATGGATATCAAGCTACACCATGCCAACTCCTACCTCGATATTTGCGCGCACTGGGGATATGACAGCTCTACTGGGCTGTTTCAGTGTTTCAAGCGAGAGACGCAACTGCCGCCGACTCCTGGGTTATGCTGGAGTTACATAACAAGTTTTTGGCCTATTCTGTCATCCTATAAAAGCCAGCCCTCGGGAATATTGCCGTGTTCAAGCTGTTCGAAGCTGCCAAGCGCCACAGGTCCGTCCTCTGGCTCCTCATCCATTATGCAACGCAGCAAGGCCTGTCATTTCGTGCACACGGAGTACTGGGAGGCGAATATGCATAAGGCCCATGTTCACAGCCGTGATTGGGTTTTGCAAGAACGACATTCATCCCCTCGCGTCTTGCACTTCGGCCGCAAGCAACTTCTATGGGAACCTTGAATGCCGGAAATCTCAGCTTTCGGAAACACACCCGTCAGACTTTCTTCATGGTCATGCAACTCGGCTTACCGCTTTGAGAAATCCAATTTGGTTGATCCTGGGGCCGATGGAATCCATTGACAAGCATAAGGCCTCCTTGCACGGTGCGTGGTGTGATGTTGTTTGCAGCTACTCACGAACGAACTTGAGCTTTTCAGAGGATAAGCTTGTTCCAATCTCCGGAGTCGCTAAAACTTCACAGCCAAACTCCAGATGTACGATGACAAATACTTGACTGACCTGTGGCAACAAGATATACCGGCTCAAATACTATGGTCAACTGGAGGTATGTACGACGGCAATGGTGCACGTCGCGCACACTCTTACACGGGAGCTCCTTCATGGTCATGGAATGTTTTGGATGGCGAAATCATATACTATTGGGCTACCTAGGTAGCCACAGACATTCTGAGAGGAGATTGCGGACTTCAATTACAGTTCTTGAAGCCCAGGTGGTAACATCAAGTGGAGATAGTACAGGGCCTGTGACAGAAGGCTACGTGGACGTGGAAGAAATTGTAGGAAAGACCGTTATTGGATCTAGGAGCACGAACATACCCCTGGAAGTTCTCAGAAAAGGAAAGACTCAGGATGACGACGAGGAAGTCCAAGGGGGGATTGAACTCAAACACAGGTACATGTCACCCGGAGTTCAGGATGCGTTTCGATGCTCCTGATGATGACTTCCCTGAACGTCTTGGGAATGAACGCGCTGTTCATTTCTATCCGTGTGGGTGAGGTAGCCTCGTTGCAGCCTGAGCCAGAAGATCGGACATTTCACTTCCGGATTCTGGTAGGTACCTGTGTCAGGGGAGACAGGATCTTTTCGAAGGTTTGGATTCGGATGGCATCGATGGCATACCAGACAGACGGTAGAAGACTTGGTAGACATGCGAGCACGACGGGAAGGAGACGGACATCCCATGCCGAGATTACAAGGACGGACTTCATACAATTCGGCTTGTATAGGACAGGGAGTTTGGCTGGCAACCTATTTCATCACAAATGTCTCAAGACTTGGACTTCTCATCATGTGATTTCGCATGCTTAATCCACTTGTCCTGAGAAGATGATTGGTATTGGTACTTGGATGGGAGAAAACATGTAGCCGCAAGGAAGGCCCGGAAGCTAAATGATGGCTCCTAAAGTCTTTCTTCATCTATGGACCTTCTTCAGGCTTCAGCCTCAGGGCTACCAGGTATTGTAACTTGAATTTCAACAGTCCGGCTACAAGTGGAATCTGAGTACCTGTCCTACGTGCAGGCGGTGCACGTCTGCCCTTGCAAAAACCTAGCGCTGTGGCCGTAGTCCACGCCATCGTGGCTGTACAGGTCACTGAAGCCAGGGTACTGGAGAAATAGATCTCCATGAGTCGTGCATCCTGTGGTTGAAGTGCTATGCGCATATAAGTATTGGCTAGAGAACCTTCCACTCGCACTCATAATAATCTCGGCAGAGGTCGAGCTTACGTGGTCAGACGGTACAAAGCACCTGGATCGGGGCCCATGGAGCCAACACTCTCGAAGAAAGGCTCGGGCACCGTGTAGCAGGTTGGGTATTGGTCTGAGGGAATCCAGACTACCGCACAAGTGTTGGTCCAGTTGCTTCCGGTGCACATGTAGATCTACGTATCAAGTCAGCTCAACGACCGCGAATGTTGAGGGCTCTAGGACAGACGCACGTTTCCGGGAGTGCGCTTGGCCAACACATCGTTGGCGTCGACGGCAGAAGTGGCAAGACGGGCGAGGATCTCGTCGCGAGTGATCAGGTCATATTCCAGCCCTGAGATTGGCGCGGAGGGAGTAGGAGCGGCGATGGCCAAGGTGGCGGTAGCCAGTAGAGATGCGAAGATTGTGACAGACTTCATACTGGCGGTGTTGAGAGGTTTTTTCGTTATCGTTGTTGATATCAATACTGCGATGTTTGAAGCGATGAAGATAGAGACGTTTCGAAGGCTCAAACTGCGAGCTAGACAGGTCACACTTTATAGTTGTACTACTCATTTAGCACCCATATTTCATCAGTGGGAACGTTCTCCGCGGCAAAATGTCTATCAAAGTCGATAGTCAGGACCCAGAAGTCAATATACGGACTAGTGATCCGTTGCACCACTATACGAGCTCGTGTGGCAAGAGCCGGGCGACCCATACGTTGCTTTCCTGCTAGCATGGGACGATGTGGACTGTTAAAACGAATATTTGCGCCGACGGACCGCAAAACGCTCCCTGCAAAGCTAAGACAGACTTGGAGATGTGGAATCTTCAGCACTTAAATTGGTTTACAGAGTGTTCTTGCTTACTCACTCATCACGTTCAAAGCTTGGCGGTGGAGGCCATGATTTCACAGGCATCAGAGTGGCAGCCCGGATTGCTGAACTTTCCTGCAGAGGGAATCGGATTACTCAGTAGTAACAAGAATCTACTCCACCTTATGCCATGGACACATCAGCTTTGAGGGGATATTCCTCTCCCAGGTAGGGAGTATGTGTCGTGCCTCGGTGTACGGTGATAGCCTTGGTCATGCAGGTAACCTTCCACTGCAGCACGACACGGATCAGGCGAGCCGATTCTGCTCAGCTGGCAATACGACAAGCGACGTCTGTCCCGCCCATCATGCAAGCCAGGCCCGGGCCCCAGGAGTATCAGCACTACCGAAAAAAGTGTCTGACCGGCACCCGGGGGAGCACCGTAGAACTGCAGAATGCTGCATCACTTTCAGTACTATTTGAATTGCTTTTTCGACGTATACGTTGAATACGTGACTAGAAATGTTCTTAGCAATACGATTTCCCGGGCCAAGAATTTGACGATGATCTGTGTCAATGCGCCGCTCTTGTCCCGTACTTGGTCAGCTGGCACACAGCTAGTACTGTAGCCCCATCAGCAGATCCACCACCACCGACGGCAAAACGACAGCAGGTGAAGAGCCATGTGGCGCCCTGGAATCATGGCATCGTATTCGCTGCCTCCAATCAGGCGCCCAGATGAGGCGGAAATCCGCCGTCCTCTGCATCGTCAGACGACTTGCGTCTTGGGCGTTCTCATGGGAGGAGGCTGTCATGCGCAGGCTGAGGCAGGAGCCAAAGTGGCTTGGGGTGATAGTTCAGCCTTCGCGAGCAAAATATACTTTAAGCGGATGTGCATAAGCGGTCTATCGGATTCGGATGCCAGGACGTTGACGCCGGCGGCTAAGGGCACCACTTATGTGGGATTATCCCTACTTTAAGCGCGTCCGCGCCAAGATCCCTGTTCAGACTCTCAGCCAGGGGCCAAGCCAAGCACGCCAACCTGAACTTCAACAACCTCGATTCACCTCTCCGCAACATCCTTTACTCTCGCTCAAGGTTGGCCTTCACCCTTCCGCGATACCCTTAGCTCCCAGCCTCGCACCAGACCCGAAAACTCAGCCGACCCCAAGCCCGATAATGGCAGAATCCGAGCCCCAACCAGGGCCCCTAAACTACGTTCTAGGTTTCACTTTGGTAGGGATCGCTTGGGGTCTTACGACGCCCTTCATCCGCAAGGCCGCAAAGGACCACCACCCACCCGCACATCCGATCCTTGAGTCGGATGCTGTGCGTGCTAGCTGGCTGAAGGCAAAGCTGTACGGGGCGTTCTTCGCGGTGGTGGACCTGCTGCGGAACCCGCGGTACGCGGCGCCCTTGCTGATTAACCTCACGGGAAGCGTTTGGTTCTTTTTGCTGATTGGGAAGGCGGGTGAGTAACGGCTTTCTATTCCCGGAGCGATGAACGGCGACGCGGCTTGGGGCGCAGAGTGCCTACGCTTCCTCCTGTGTATTTGTGCGCGCTGACAGGACCCTAGAGCTGAGTTTGACGGTGCCCATCGTCAATACGCTTGCTTTCTTATTCACTATCGTCGGCGACTGGTGGGTAGATGGAAAGGTCATAAGTCGAAGTATGTCTGCCTGCCCGCAATCTCACCTGGCATGCCTTTGTCCTAACGAGTCTTGCAGACACCATGGCCGGTATGGTTCTGTCTTTAGCTGGAATTGCGTTATGCGTACAAAGCAAAAACAAATGAAGATCTGCTTGGCTGTTCGCCTCCAAATTCTACGTACCGCAATGCAATGTGGTTACAGATGTCAGCTATCATAGTGTGTCAAGTGTGAGCCGGAACAGAAGCGTGCTTCCATGCCGGACGTTACTGAAGTCCGACCTGCTCACGAACGCTACCACGCTTTGAGGGGGCCCTGAAGACGAATCCCGCGGCTTTTGGACTTGGAAGGACAGACGGCATCTGGAGGACTTGTCCGTAAGTCAGATCGACCATGGTCTCCTTCTATGGGCGCATATTCACCTTGGGGCGATAGGTGGGAAGGTTCTAGGAGCGTCTGATCAGCAGGGCTGCTCATAGTGAATTTCTTCCTTCCCCCCCCCCCTCCTTTTTTTTTGGCGGTTGTCGAGAGGATCGACTGGCAAAGGTGTGCCTAGTTGCAGGCCGAACCCTAACAGGACCGGCAATTCCGCGTCTCCGCGTCTCCGCATCTCCGCGACATAAGCCGGCGTTGCCAAATCGACTTGCCGCTCGACCCACCATATGCAAGTTGTGCGCAGGCAGGATCAAGGAAAACAACTCGAACAGCTCCCTTGGTAGAGAACGTTTGACATGAGAAATATCTGGGTTTGTGATCCTTCAGCCCTACAGCGGAGTACAGGGGTTGAAGAGACGGGTCATCGCATTCTAAATTCCCCGACCTACTCCGCAATTCCTCCGGTGAGCAACGCTTACAGCTGGATGTCCCCGATTCGTGACGCCTTCCACCAGCACCACGAGCCCTGACAAAATTTCGAGGTTGGCCTGGCTCGCGTATTCAAGCTTACCGCTTGCACCTCATTGGCACAGATACCAAAGTCCCCATCTGACCCACCAAAATCAGGGGTGGGCCTTTCAGAAGTGGATTCTCGTTTATGACCTTTGCTAATCACTACATGAGGCTCAAATTCGGAAATCCGAACAGACCTTGCTTCTCGACATCGCCATTGAAGCACTCGAGCAAGCTTTTCAATTATGCTTCGAAGCGGGAACCTGTGGATTGCCATCCTAGCACGTTCATCGCTAGTTGTCTGCACGCCGGAAGCGAAGCCCTCCCACCCTGGTCAAACATGAGCGACCATGTTAAGACAACTCTCTCCACTCGTCAGCCTGCAATCGACCTATCACCAGCAGCAGATGCGTGGACTGCCCATATCGACCAAATCAGACGTCTTTATATCGAAGAGGGCCATGTTCTTGATGATGTTATGAAGATCATGGAAAGAGAGCACAACTTTTACGCAACGTATGATCGAACTGAGCCCCACTTGATCACCCCCTGCATATGCCTCCTTTCCCCAGACTCGCATACTGACATTGTCTCTCCCATGGCTGCAGCAGGAAGTCTTACAAACTCCGCTTACGGAAATTCGGCCTCAGAAAGAATGTCATGGTACAGGAAGAAGACGTCCCTCAGGTCATGCAGCTCATTTCTCAAGTCAAGAAGGCCAAAGACTCAGGAGTCGAGTTACAGGAGCGCGTCAGACTGGCCACAGGCCAAGTCGTCGATGTCGAGCGCTTAAAGACATATCTGAGGAGGAGAAAGACACAAGCCGATCCGGACAGTCCTCTGTCACCCGACATGATGTCCAGGGTTGCAATGGCTCGCCGTCACTCCCGCAGGACAAGCCCCATCCCGCCCACCGTCGACGCGCCGGACGTAATGCGACTACCAGAGCTCATCTTCGCCGAGATCAAGACTCACGTCTCCAGAAGATTCAGTACTGGGCCTGTGACTTGCAATGAGGAAATCGTGGGGTCCAGCAATCCTCTTGTGACACAGGCGCACACCACAATCGAAAACGCGGCCAACCTACTGGCAGTTGGAAACCTTGAGGGTGCCATTGTCTGGCTGAAGCTTGCTCCCAGGCAGATGGAGATATTACTATCAGAGCAGGAGGTTGAGCCTCCCTCACTCCAGCTGCTCATTTGGAAGACAGGCATATCTCTCATAGCGTCTGCGAGTCTGAGTGGCCTGGAAACAGATATCGAGAAGGTCGCAAAGTCACTTCTCCGCTATCTCGAGTACCTAAGCAACAAGTCTACATCACTCTCGCCACAGATGCGAAACATACTGCGCGCATTGTCCGCGCTGAGCCGAATCGATGGACCTTGGATGCAAGAAACAGCCTTTCGAGGACTCATCGCCATGCTGGACTACCAAGATCTCGAGCGTAAGTTTGACTCGAACTCTTCCAAACAGGCTCTTGTACTATCAGGTTCGCTCTGGCTGACACTTCATGCTATAGTTGGACCACACTCAATATTTGGGCCCTTGCAGAAACATAACTACGATATGTTCCTGGGCCAGAAGTGGATAACTGTGTACAACCACGTAACCTGGAACCACTATCGGAGAATACGCGAGGTCTACGGCGAGATATCGTTTGAGGGGATCTCGGCTTTATACCAGCTTCATGTGTGCAAAGGCGATAAATTTAGAAGCCAGCCGGAGGAACACGAGTTCCGCTTGGCTGTTCACAGCACCTTACGGAAGGCAGATGAGATGCAATGGACCCAGGCAGATCCAGATCAGGAGGAAGACTGCGCTCAGTCTAGCGAGGCCGCCTATAAACATACTGTCAAAGATCTGCCAAGTTTTTTGAATATGCTCCACGTGCTACGCAGTGCGTTCGACACGGGTGAGGAGGGGGAAACCGCCATGGCTGAGCCAGGCGACATGTTGAGTCCAGGGAAAAAGGGTGTTCTTGCAAGAAGGAAGCAGATTAATGAATAGAATTAGGTAATGTAAGTGCAGACCAAACTTCCAGGGCATGCCCACTACGCAGCGCCCATCTTGCTCTTCTTTGAGCGTATCGGTGCTGCTTCCATTCAAGCTCGCTGCACACCAGAACCACAAGACTAACGACAATATTTCAGCATGAATCTAATAGCGAACTGTCAAGTCACAGATACCCTAGCTGCCATCAGATATTCCATATTGGTGAGTGACTTGCTTAGGCAGTGCTGTCTCCTTCCAAAATCACCTCATCCACCATACCTCCTGCTTCCTGCCACATAACCAAGAAAAGCCACCTAGAGGCCACAAGCTCCACATCCATTATAATCAATCGAAGCCCTGGTATTTACATATAAACAGATTCACCATCTGAGATTCTTACGGCTCCTGATATCTCACGACCAAGCCCCTTTTCCTGGGACACGAAAGCATGTTTTCCACCTTCAATGCCATACGAGGGCAGAACAACCACCACAAACAAGTCCCACAACACCTCATTTACAACAAAGGGAAGCCTTACACCATCATCATGAACAATAATGGAGAGGAGTCTCCAGAGAGGCCCTGGGCGCATTCTGCTCCTGCCTCTCGCCCCTCCACTCCAACAACTAAGCAGGCCCGCCCAGCCAGAACCACATCCAACCAATCAACCAAGTTTTTCCCAGGAAAGAAAGACCAGTCCACCTGGAAAAATTTGCATATTCACTTCCACATAGAGCCTGCCCTGATCTACTGGCTGATAGCCGCTGTACTCATCCTCAAGGGCTACGACCTCGCCGCCTTCATCCCTATCATCTTCTGCATTGACGGCGGCTTACTGCGAGAGTACTGGCTAACTATTGCCATCAACCCCTTCATTGAGGTGGTGATCACCAGGCACTTCGGGGCTCTTGCCATCTCCACACTGCTGATTCTGCTTCAGCACAGCACAAGTGGTCTTTGGCTGCTGTTCTTCGGCACTTTCTCACCGTCTGGACCACTTGCATGCCTTGATCAGTACTGGATAGTGGCTGAAATCGGCTCAACGACCAGGGGACTGTGTGGTCGTGTCTTTATGGCTGCAGCTGCTGTGACACTGCTGATCCAGGGGTGGGCATGGATTGCTGAGATTTTGGTGGCCTAGGGAGTTCTCAGCTTGTCTGTTCCTCCTGGCTGGGAGCTTGTGGAATACTGATTTCATTCTTTATTCTGGGCTGGGAGTTTGAGATTGGACATCAACTGGTCTCCTGTTTCGCTGGTAAGTGACTCATATCCCAAATTTCCCTGCAGCTATCTGGAGGAATACTGAACCTGCATTTTGACAGAACACAGCATGGAACTCTATCTGCAACTGGGAACCCAATAAGACGCTTCTCCTACATTGCAGGTGCACATCTTTTGGAAGGTCAGCATTTTTGGAAGGCTAGAATTTTGCAGAAATACCACAGGCTCAATACTAAATGTGGTCGCAAGACTGCCCTCAAAAGCTGCCAATGTTGTGTGGTCTTTTCCGGTGGTTCCTGCTGGCACCAAGCTGACCTGCCTCCCTTCCAAAACCTCAATTTGAGCCCCATCCATTTCATATCCCTTGCCTGTATCTTCCATATCCTGAGTGTATAAATCCACTACTAGAGCTGCTCTATGCACCGCCCCTCTGCTTCAACCACTCATGCACCTAATCATGCATACTACCAATACCAAACCAGATCGGGCACCCACCGGAAGCACTTGATGACGATATGGTAGGTGACATAAGCTATCAGCAGGAGAGTTAGGACGGTCAACGCATAAGTTAAGCAGCTGACAATCTTTCGTTTCCTGGGCGAATCTGCAGCCAAGTTGAGCGGTGCCTTGCTGCCCGGGACCAACCTGGCGGTGTCCAGCTCATCCAGGCCAGCAGTCTCTCGGGCCGCCCGGGAATGATAAGTGGGTTGTGGAGCAGCGGTATTCGGCTTCATGTCGCCGAGCTCGATGTTGATGTCGTATTGTCGAGGCGCATCGTTCTCGTGAGGCTGATAGCTGAGGTTGCGGAAGAGACTTGGGGCAGACATGGTGACGAGGATCCAGACTCGCTGGTGATACAACAGAGGAAACAATAAAGAAATTGTGTGAAAACGGATACGAGAGCGTGCGCTTCAAGTTACATTTGCACTCACATAGGAGCTTGAGAACCCGGAGAAATGGAGGGAATTGGGGGCCGCTGTGGTTTTCCTTCCTTCAAGCTCGGAGCTGGACGCGCTAACCCAGTGACTACGCTGCAAGCCGGGCTTACGGCATCATATTGATGGATCGATCTGTTTAGCACCAATGGATCATATTGCGTAGAGTGCGCTTGTTTAGCTGATCTAGGAAGCACCTTACGCTGGGAGCTCATGACGGGCAAGTCGCCGAAACGTGCCGTGATCGGGCCGTCGTGTGCTGTTCCTTCTGTACTTGGGACGTAAGTATCGAAGCTATGAACGTGAAAGCACCAGATACTCACCTGCCTGGGCATACGGGGATCGCAGTGAGGTGGTGCCTCGTCAATGAGGGCTGAACAATATCAGGACAGTGGTGCAGTTTTCCTGCATGTCCCAGGCAAGTGCCGAAGCTAGGTATGGCCAGGGTTCCCCAGACTCTCCACTTCTGTGCATGCCGCCAATCGACACATCCCGAGATCCCAGTTCTGACAGGGATACAGCTTATCACTCAAGCTTACGTAACAACGACATCCTAGCGAACCTCTTCCAGACATCGGTCGTTTTGCCGAAGGTACATGTGCCCTGTACAAGAGTACAGCTTGGAGTTGCAGAAGCTAAGTTATTCTGGCAAGGAATTACTATGTGATGGACTGGTGTTGACTTGCCTGAAGACCGACACCCTCAGGAGAGGCCACGCAGGGCTGTTCTTTAGCGTAATCCCGCGCCCGTTCGCAGAAGAGTTCTCGCCCTCTACCTAGACTTCTGCGGAGGCAAGACACCCAGCCGAAGCAATTATGCCGTTAAAACACCTCATTACCTGCGTTGTCGCAGGAATTGACTACTTGGTGCATCCTCAAATCCTAGTAGGGACCCCTTCGGAGCTTTCCAAAACACCTGCAGCGTCGGCTGACAACTCCTAGGGCAGCGTACAGGAGAATGTGAGGGCCGATCAGATCATCCCGGTGCTCGTTTTGAGCGAAAAGGAGCTGGAGGCTGGTCCGGAAAAGCTTTGGGACACTCTACAGTACTATGTTCACAACGACGACGTCTGCATAGATGACTTCACCGGAATCCTGGTCGTGACGCCTACGCCCGGCTCAGCCACCCATGGAGTTCTTGATCATTTGGCTTCTTCGGACTTGAATAACTTCTCCTCTGTGTACCATATGACACCCGAAACTGCAGTGCTAGAAGAAGGACATGAGCTTCCCTCCGGACCCTACTTCTTGAGCGGGCCGAATTTGCATCAGGCATGGCGGCTTTACCCAGATGATCTGGAAGCCTTCACTTTTGGCCTGATACCAGACGATGTCTATTCACCACAGAGGTGAGAGGCCTGTCATTTCAGCACCCAAGAACATGTCACTGACATTTCAAGCAGCTTCCAAGCCGTGGCCTCGCAGTCCTCCGAAGGCATGTCGAAGACCATCCCTGTTCCCAGCCGCCACTACCATCAGCCCACCTTCGCCAAACCATTTGCAGGTTCTCGTATGGTAGTAACAGACCCTTTCGACATAGAAGGTGTGCGGACGACATTATCCAGCCGAGCATGGGGAGAATTGTATCCTGCCGCTAATGCCAGCGGATCGTATGTCAAGCGGCTGATTGGCCAGGGAGCCATCATTGTCGGAAAGAGCAAGACGATACAGTTCTCGGCTGGGACGGAATGGGTGGACTTCCAGTCCCCCGTGAATCCTAGAGGAGATCGGTACCAGGAGTCAGCAGGTAGCTCAGCAGGAGCTGCAGCAGCACTTGCGGGTTATGCTTGGCTGGATCATGCGATTGGCGGAGACTGTATGTACCCGTGCTGTTTTAGCTGGGATTGTGTCTGACTATACTGACAATTTTGCTGGTTAAGCTGATGGCGGAGTGCGGGAATCGGCGGCCCAGCATGGGCTGCATGCTATCCGATCGACCTTTGGCTCAGCTCCTCTGGATGGAGTCGAGATCAACTCGCCGTGAGTCTCGAAACCGTTCGAATTCGCTAGCTAATACAGGAACTGATTAACCGTCAGGAGATACGACACGATCGGGCTACTCGGACGCAGCCCCCGCGACATCAGCTTCGTGGCCTCGCGCAGCATTACGGTTCCTCCGCCCAGTGGAGACAGGTGGCTGCCTGGTAAGATCGTATACCCAAATGATCTCTTTCCACTTCCCGACTTGGAGCACCAGAAGCTGCTAGACAGCTTTATCGAGGACCTGGAGGCGTACCTGGGCTTTAAGCGAGTTGAGGTGGATCTTGCCACGTTGTGGTCAGAGAAACCCCATGCCGAAGCTGCTGCGAACAAGCCTCTGCAAGAGTACATGAAAAAGGTAAGTGTGAACTCATGATCCAAAGACACTCGTTATCGAGTCTTGCAAATTCTCTTCTGACGAATTCCAAGGCGCCCTTTTGGTCCCTTTGTTATGATTTTTACCACACCACGAAATCCTTCCGAACCGAGTATCAAGACAACTTCGACCGGGAACCCTTCATAGAGGCAGCGCCCCGCTTCAGATTGTAAGTCTTGCTCACTCCAGTCCTTACAGTCAGGGTAGCGCCACTTACATAGACGATAGGAATATCGGTGCCGATGTCCCAAATGACAAGCAGGATCTGTACCTTGATCGCATTGCTACCTTCAGGACCTGGTTCGACCAGGAAGTCATGGCCTCGGGTAACCACAGTAATCCAGATGCCATCGTGGTGCTGCCGTACGGCGACACCGACTCGAGATATCGCGATGCGCGCCCCAAGTAAGTGGTCTCGTCACCCGGGCAATGCCGGGTAGAGTATGAGATGCTGACCCAGTCCAGTGATCCCATTGCCATAGAGGGAATCGAGGCCACGTTGCTATCCCCGGTCCTTGGAACTCCATACCTAGTCGTACCATGTAAGTCCTCACCGTAAAATGCATGCACAAGAAGCAGTGAGGGAAGCTAACGCAGCATCGCTATAGTTGCTCAACTTCCCTACAAGTCTCGTGTCAGTGGGCGGACCGAGTACAGACCGATATCTATCTCTATCATGGGCACCAGAGGTAGTGATTTGGCGTTGCTTCGCCTAGTAGAAGAAGTCCTGGGATCCGCGGGTTGGCGCACTGAAGTTGCCACCGGCCGTTATACGTTCCCCGTTGGCAGCAACAGCCAAGATGCAGTTAATGGCGCGAACGACGGCGGTCAAGAAGCCAAGACCGTTAGTTTCGGTGGTGTTGGTGGAGAATCGGGACCTGTCGATGAGCTGTGATCGTGTTGCTGTGCTCCGGTGTCATGGTCAGTCGTGCTCCCTTAGCCGTTTGCCAGCACCTAGCTCCCATGCTGTCGTCTTTAGTGGTCACAGTAACGCGAGTTGATAGGGCGTAGTGCAGAGGTGTCTGATATTCGGCACAGACAGTGCCAGCGCTGGCTTGGTCGATGGCCAGTGATCTCTGCACCAGTGTATCGAGGCCATTAGCGGCTGCGCAGTAAATCATTCTTAGGCCGCTGTCCTCCTTGGAGTAGAAGGGGAGATAGGAGCTTGGATCCTCGTATAGCATCCCAGTCGATGCGCCGCGGTACAAGAGGAGGTTTGCCGTCGGAGGGTGTTTTCCACAGATAGCATGATGCAGTGGTGACCAGCCTGGCGGGCGTACACTGGTCCTCGAGGCTGAGGGTCTGCTATACACGACTGGGGAGTACTCGAAGCATTCACAGACCAGACACAAAGGCGTTTCAAGTCTTGTACCGTGGTCTAGTAGCAGATTCACTACATCGTTGTGACCCCGGTGAGCAGCATAGTGAAGAGCGGAACCGTAGGGAGAGTCCTCTCGGTATGAGCCTAGCCTGTTCACTTTCTTGCCGTGACCTGTATCCATGGCGTCCGGACCTGCATCCATGTCTTCGTGTAGTCGACGAGACTGTGTTTGGCAGCCCATACCAGCACAGTTAATCCTCGATGCTCGCTATTGTGGCAAAGGAGTTGATGAACCGCCACATGACTGAGGAGCTTGCGGTGTTCTCGATGCGCGATTTGAGCTTGCCTCCGTTTCATCTTGAACGCCTAGTCGCGTTTATGTACAGCAAAGGTCCAGGTAACCCCAGCAAGAGACGCGTACTCCGTATACTTGGGCCGTTTGCTCTTTGCGCTGTTGCCCCCTGCTCGGTACTGGGTGTAAGTATTCACCGGGTTACTTCACTCATACACAACGACTTCACCCATCAAAAATGTTAAGCCCCAACCTGACTTCCCATAATCCTATTTACAACGACACATCTCTGCCGTCCTGTCATCTCGAGCAACGGCACCAACATCCAGGTGTAAGTCACGCGTTACAACATCACAGAGTCTCATCAGTAAGTTCTGCAACGCAGGCCAGCTTCACCTCGCTATGCGCTTCTGTTCTTGGTCCAAGAATCGCATTTAATTGAAAGTCGCTTCATGATGCACAAATATCCGCACTAACACTGAAAACAGTGAACTCATCCAGCGGCGGCCCACGCACCGCCGACCGCGTCTCCAAGCCCAAACGCGGCTTCAACAAAGACGGCTCGCGCCGCAAGAAACCCGGTCCCAAGAAGACATCTGGTCGCAAAGCATCTGCAGCAGCCCGAGCCACCTGCGGCTGCCTAGAGCACGTTGAAACCTGGCGCAGGCTCTTTCCCGACAAGGCACCGCACACCTGCCCGCTCCCCTCCACCGATCCACGCGACTTGTACCTTCCCACCGTCGAGAGGCGCCGCGTCTGGCAGGACGGCACGCGCCTGAACGGCACTCAAGCCGACGCAGACTGGCTCGCCGAACAGGGCGACGCCTACGGCCCGCGCGATCCCGTCGAGAAGGCTGTCGACTACTCGGGCTTGCTCGCGAAAGTGGAGCACGACCTCGACTTTTACGGCAAGTGGGACAAACTGAGCGATACGCGCCAACGCTCGCTGGGTGGCCATATCGCCATCCGTACTGAGACGGCACTCGAGCGACTGTACCAGTACGTGAAGAAGCCAAAGGGCTGCCGGGGCTTCACCAACAGGCTGCATATCCTGACCATCATGCGTCACATCATCTTGGCTGTCGTAAAAGCCATAGGTCGCATTGGCGCTGAGTGCCGCAAGTTTGGGTGCGAGTACGACGAAATGTTCCTGTACGCTATCCAGGAGCTCACTCCTGGTCAGCTTGCGCGGCTGAGGGCGGTGGATGGCGGGTATTGGGTGGAGGAGACTGAGTGGCTCATGGCAGATGCTCCTTCGAGCTTTGAGCACTTACCTGAGGTCATGCGCTTGCTTGACCCAGAAGTTGAGGGTGACGAGGAAGATGACGGGAACAGTCAGGAGGAGGAAGAGTACCTTGAGGATTGGCACGATTCGGGGGATGAGGCGGATGTAGAGGACGAGGTTGGCTCAGAGGCTGAGCATGAGAAGGAATTAGAAAACGAGGAAAAATCCGGCTCGGAGTCCGACTTCTCAAATGATGAGTTCTTGTAAAATAACAAATGGTCAGCAAACAATGTTTTATTGCAAGGTCAGCCTGCTTGCTGCAACCGCGGACAAGACTGCAACCATACACGATCTCCTTAGCACAGCTCTGAACATTTCAATTCTATCCTCTCCGCAACACAAGATTCACTGCGTTAAATACTTGAAATCCCCGATTTAACATCTCAAACTTGTGCCTTTGCGCAGATAGCAACTAGGATTGCGGAGGTGAGCTATCTTCTTTGATCTGACCGATCCAGATGATGAGGATGAAGTAAAGATAATGGGATGGTAGAAGAAACCATCAAAGCGAGGGGCATCTTCAAAATCAAAGATTCACACATGACCAGAAACGTTGTTAGGGCAATCCATCCCTGGACAGGGTAATCAGAATCCAGATGGACTGGAGGAGACACCATAAGAAGGACCATGTCGAAACTCACCCTGACACCTTCAATATATTCTTTAGTCTACTCTACTCTCGTGTCGACACTAGATGATACTCTGGCGAATGCGACCCATATAATTAATAGACAACAAGCAATGAGAAAGAGGTCATACGCCAGAATCCCAAGGCCAGGACGAACGTTTACGTTTTGTGTCATATCCGTACGCATGAGGTGCCCGCAAGCAGTTGCAGTCAGTTTACGAGTCCATGAAACACAATTCTCCTAAAAAATCCGGGTCAAATGTTGTAAAAGTATAAGCGTCGTACTTTTACCATTCCATTCCGGTCCCCGGGGCAGCGAAAGGGATAGAATATGAGGAGGTGGCAAGAGTTCGCACGAGGGTTGGTCTGCAATTTTTGGGGGGTTTGGGGGCCTTTTCCCTCCAAGGTTCCGACAACTATTCTGAGTTCCAACACTTGATTACAGATTGTTTGCTTACTTTTTGGTTGCAACGTTTTTGTTCTCTTCTGCGGTCGGTTTCTGAAAAGTTGCTCAAGTAGCAGATGCCGCACTGGGAATTGGTTCTGCCATGTGCGTTTATCCAACGCCTGACTGCTAAGCAGTCTCGTCCATGGACTCTAAGGTAGCTGGAAGGAAAGACCTGTTCGGTACGCTCGCCGGTGCGGCTATCCTCTGCTCTCCTGTCACAGGCCGTGTACGTGCACCCGTACCGTACATTATTGATCAGAGTTTATCGGTTTGCGAACTAAGCCAATCAGCCTCTTGAGGAACTTTTCTCCTGGGAGGTTTTCGATTGCGTCCATTAATATAGATCCCGGTTTGGAAGCGTTCCAGACGCAGCCAATTAATCTTTTCCCCCTTACTGGCACACGGCTAGAGAGGCAGCATTTCCGCCCATATTTCCGAGGAAATTGTCGCAAAAGGAGGAAGAAACTGGTATAAGCAGTGCTCAGCAACTGCCCTTCTGTGCACACAAACGCCTCCGCCCTGCCAAGTGAGCCTTCCAGTCCCAACGACATGCTATACCACGCCACTTATGGTGTCGGCCGTCTCTCATTACCATCCAAGAAGTGCTCCCTTGGGCAATACAATATTCTTTCGCTATGCGAGACAACCCATCCACCCGCTGGGTCTACCGACGAGTCCGCACCCAGCGCTGAACAGCACGCAAGCTGGGATCCTCAGCCGTCCAGCGGCCCATGGTCTCGTCGGAGAGTTGGAGTTCTGAGTAGATGGTCTGGTCGGTCACGGACTGGAGTTCCTGTTGTTCGTGGAGGGTTTCGTCAGCCTCTTGAGCTTGAGACCCCAAAGGAGGAACTCAAAGGAGGGATTTGTGATATTTAGATTGGGCGACAAAGGGAACAGATAGACAAAAAGATGAGACGTACCAATCGCAGCTGCTGGTCACACAATCTCAACTGTGGCTGCGTCTTGGAACTCGGCCGCGCGCCGTTGAGAACTTGCGCCCGGTATTCTACCCAACGCTGCGCGGCAGCCTGGCGGAGGTAGATCTTTTGAGCCTCGTGGCGTCTAGCGTAGGCGTCAAGGAGGACCCTGGTACAACTCGCCTGGGTTAGCAACGTCTCACTCTTCTGCCTATTCCCTTTCAAGCCTTCCTTTACTCTGCCCCATGGGAGCAAACAAGACTCACTGCCTCAACTCCGCCTTGGCCTGCTCCTCCGGCCCACTCGCCTCCGGCACCGCCGTGTCCGCGCCGCAGTTCAGGATTTGCTGGCCGTCGAGATTACACTGCCGCAGCGTGGCCCATCCTTCTGTGTAGTAGTCGTCCATGTTGAAGGGGTCCACGGGCGCACCCGCGATGTGATATTGAATGCTTTGGAAGTCGGAGAGGACCTCGGCCACGCGAGCGGTGCGGAAGTTATTGACTGAGGCAGCCAGGACCATTGATGTTAGTTGAGGTACGTAGGTACGTGAGTGGATGGGTGGGCTTGAAGCCCGTTACGTTTGCGTTCCTGTGCCTCGCTGGATGGTACAACGGCCGGGGAACGCCGTGTCTTGCTTCAAGCTAGAGGGCAAACGAGGAAGATGGGTAGCGCTAATGATAGGAACAAGCCACTTACGTCCATCCATATTTGTGGGGATTTCAACAACAGGCTAGGAAGCTAGGCGCTTCGGATGGGGTGGGCTGAAGTGTGAGGAGACGATGAAGGCAGTTGCAAAGCTACTGATGGATATCAAAAGCAAACGATGCAACCAAGCAACGATGGACGGATCTGAGGATGCCTTTTAAGAACTTCTCCAGGCTCGCTCTCGAGCTCCACCCTAGGGAAAGAAAGAAAGATGTCCAATAGTGACCTCGTGACCCAATATCGATTTGGAACCTGAGATCGGCGGCCGCTGAAGGGAAGGCTGAACGCAAAAGGATATGCACTATTGAAGCTGGGACGTTGGGGCCGCTGGCGTTCGATATTGCAGAATCCAACCATGCACGATGGATGGCCACTCCACAAACTTATAGGTGCAGGTGAGATCGACGACAACATGGTCTTATACTCACTTGTGCATGATGACAGCAGCTGTTGCGTCTGAGGCCATCTCGAAGAAGCGAGGCCTCACGCGAAGCAGAGAGTGTGCGGTCTCCAGCACCATTGCGCATACCTAACTATGGAGCAGTAATCTCCACCATCGCAGTCCGCGATGTACGCCTCGACCCGGAAGCTGAGTCCTCCGAGCGGGACTCGGCCGACTACACGAGATATGACAAGACGATGCGCGCCTGGAGGCCCGCTCACTTGCATTGGGATTCGAGACAGAAAAGAAAATGCAGCATACCATGTGGAAGAAGCGAAGAGGCATCCTGCTGCCGCGACCATTCAAGCCATCATGTCATATCGCAGTCTCCCACCACGCTGAAAGTGACATAACGATATCTTGTCCAGGGCTGGGTCGCCTCGTTTACGGGAAAGGGAGGATGCTATCGAAGTTTAAACATCATCCCGGCGGAAATCGTCTCCCAAGCTGTGGGAACCTGCAGCAGATCCGGCATTCTCAGGGAGGCGGCGAGGGTGAGGAATCAGGATGAAGACCTATCACACGCCAGAGATCGGCTGTCATCGCAGCAGAAGAAAGACACAGATCTGATGTCGTCAAGCCTTTCAAGGCGGCCACTGGCGAATCGGGCGATCTATCCGCACAGCAGTTCGTCGGGAGCCCACGCCGCCGGGACGGTAGTGCGCAGGTAGCAAGCCTTGGTGTCCGGATTGGGTTTATACCCTGGCAGTTCTGGGTGAGCTGGTCAGGTGTGTGGGTCAGTGGGTGTGTCTAATCCCTCCATGCCCACATGGCTTGGACTGGGGTTGTCGACGCCTCGCCAGATCCAAGAATAGAATTCGGCATCGGGTGTGGCCCGTGTGGGGAAGAGGGAGGGCGGTGGGTGGGTGAGATGTAGTTTGTTCTTGCTGTCTGGTCCCGCTCATGAGACCCAAGGCGAGAGCGCTGTGGTCCAGGGGCAGAGTGCATGGGCTGCGGCTGCAACTCGTCAAGCCCGTGTGTGATGCCACCATTTTGAGCTCAGCGATACTCTGTTGGTCTCTCCTGCATACAGCTCTGTAAGCCTCCAAAATTGTTGACGGCATGGCTTGAAGTCTTACCGCAGCGGAGGTCAATGGCAGCGATCAGGAAAAGCAAGAAGTCAAGCCCCCCGACCCCCCCCCCAAAGGACGCTCCCCCATTATTTTCCTTGTTAGGCGGTGCCGTTCCCACACCCAAAGCGGCAAAATGAACGAGCTTTTCAGCTATCGCCACACGAGCCACTAAGGCACAACAGCAGCCCAATGTGGGCACAAGAACAGGGGTCCATGAAAGGGCCCTGGGGCACGACAGGCGGGCCGTCTTGGCCGAGGCGCACAGAGCAAAGTTCAGTCACAATCTGCAAGAGAGTTTCGTCACGACAGCAGCTACTAGGCGCAGCGGAGGCACCGATCCAATCGCGACTATGACTGCCATGCTGCTCGTTTGCCGCTCGCCGCTACTGAGATTTGCTCCGGAGTGATACTCCACTCTCAAGGGTCCCGCTATCCACCACAGCGGGTATGGGGTACGGAAAACATCCCAGTCGACCACGTTTTTTGGGACGTCCAGGCGCCAGGGTGCCCATTTTCAGCTGGCAGCCTTGCCCTAGGGATTGATCAGTCGGCCTTGCCTTCGATCTCCGAGGCTTTCAGCGCCAGCCTCTTCAAAAACTCCCGCGACGTGCCCAATCCAAAGCTCGCATCATGGCGAATCGTAGAATAGGATCGGGCCCCCTGTCAGATGCCACGTGGAGTGTAGGGGACAAGGTGTGTGTGCTGCAGTTCGCGAAACGATGTCACGGGGAGTGGGCTTCCGAGCGGACGGACAAGCCCGTAGACTCCAGCCGCGGTTGTTGTGTAACCTCCAAGTGCAGATGCCATCGCGTGTCGGTAGTCGAAGACACCGTGAGTCCGGAGTCTAGCGGTAATCGCGAAGAGCGAATCATTGCGTTGGAGGAAAGCTTAAAGAGGGGTGGAGTCAGCAGCGACCATTGGCGGATGAGGCTCTGCGGACAGGCCTCCGAGAGGGTTGCATTGCCATCCCCCATGCTGTCCGCCCGTCCGCCATTGCCTTTTCTGTGGTTGATTCTTTTGGTAGGCCAAGCCTGCTATGTCATGAACGGGCGAACTATTATTTGGGGTCCCTGTCGTGGGCCCACAACAAGTGGTGTTCGTCGTACCTTACAGCAGATTGGATCCCAGGTCATGCAGTGAGACAGCATCTCAGCTCTCCTGATAACTTGCACACCACTACCAATATGTCTTGCCTGGTCGGCGAAAGTCTTCAGTTCTGATGGTGGACAGAAGCAGCGAGCAATTCGTCTCGTGTGTGTGATAATGAGATGCCACGTGGGCACCATGGTAGCTGGCAGACTTCAATGCACCTTGAATCAGATGCAACCATCATTCCTCTGCAACAGCACCTTCATTGACCAGCTTGTCTCGTGTCGGTTGGAGCCACTTCGAAAGCAATCTTGGCAATGATACGGTCGTGTCAAGTTTTGGCTTGAATTCTAAACGTCTCATGCAAATGGCTAGTAGAAACACAAAGACAGGGCTGTACAGACAGGGTATGGACCTCACCTCCAAACGTCCACACCTCAGATCATGTTGGCCCGGCTGGAAAGTGGCCCAGAAGGACCCGTCCCCTTGACTTGACTGCTGAAAGCCATCTCGCCAACCTCGAACCGGCATCCTCACCGGTCACAGTGAGTCTCAGCTCAGTCCTTCTCGGCGATGGCCTGCAGGCGGACATCTATCTCTTCCTCAGAGAGCTTCCTGAACGCTGGGTCAGTACCCTCCTTTCCATCCGCTCGCGGGCCGCCCACGATGCCTATCTCGATCTCGTTCTTCTTGAAGTCCATGCTGAGGACCGAGCTGAGAGTGCCGATAGCCAGCTCCACGACTTCCTCCCACGATCCCTCAGCGTGATCCTTGTTCTTCAGCTTCTTCTCGAGGTGGTTTAGTGCTTCCTGTTGCTTTGGGCCGGCGGCCGTGCCCTTGTAGCCAATGTAGTAGCCTGCAGGATCGCATTTGTAGAGCTGGGGGCCAAGCTCCGAGTCGAGTGAGACGAGTGTTGTTGCTACACCGTATGGGCGCATGTAGGCCTACAAACAAACAACTGTCAGCACAATCCTACTTCGTCTTGAATCCATGAGGATCGTGGGCATCTTACACGTTGGGTGTAGACTTGAGAGATGTTGGCCAGTCTCTTGGCGAGAACATCGCACGGCATCTCGTATCCGTACTTGTATCTGAACTCGGCAGCCTCGCCCTGGGCCCGCTGAGCAAATGCCCTGGCATCTGCGATGGAACCGGTCATGACGCAGCCAACGGAAGGAGAGATCTGGAAGATGTGGGAGACAGAAGAGGGGTCGATGAGCTTGTCCTGTTTCGTTTGTCAGCTCCTGTGTCTGGTTGTGCGTGGTCAGCAGGTAGACCTACAGGAACCTTCTTCTGCGAAAGCACAACAGCACAGTCTTTGCCCCGAACTCCTATGGACATGATGTTTGCGGCGGTGATGGCCTTGAAGGCATATTCTGGAGGGAAGATGGACAAGGTCAGCTTGCATGCCCTGCTATGCGGCCCTTCCTTGTCGCGGCTGTCGGTTGCGTCCACAAGCTCGTGTGGTAAGGCGTTCGAGGCTGGAGGAGCTGGAGTTGGGAGGATGATCTCATACCGACTTGGTACAATCTTCCCTGGTCAGAGAAGATCGTAATGTGTCTGTCGATGCCACTGCCTGCGAAGACATGTTGCGTTAGCTATTGTGGCGCATACGGGATAGAAGGAGCTGAGATGCGAATCAGCTAAGCAGGAGTCCAACGTACCCGACATGTTGACGAATTGCTGGTGTAGGACTAGGAGCGAAGTTGGAGTATCAGAGTCGGAATTGGATTAGCGACTCGAGTTTGTGTGTACGGCGTGGGGAAGGAAAGTCGTGGGGTTCGTGATGTGTTGTGTATGGGCTTGTTGGTGGATGCTAGAGGTCGGCGTCAGTGGAGCTTGCCTTGACGCGTAGCTGTTGAGTGCCTTGCGTAGCGCACCTGCCTGCCGGGTCCCGGCTCCCCAACCAGGCCCTGCAAGCTGGGATGGCCCGAGCTCCCATCCTTATCGGCCCCTCAAAAAATGCGAGGATAAGCCGACCTGGATTTATTTTCAATTTTTGCCTTTTTGGAAGCCGACACACGGACTCACCAACAAGACTGCCGCACGTTTCGTGCGCGACGCATGCCCAATCACCTCGCTGGCCTCCAGCATTCAATGCAGATTTGACGCTGCACGATTTGCCGGCTCTTACCATCCCGATTCCCCTCTCTCGGCCCAATACCCACTGCGACGGCAACCACTGGTGGACTCAGGCTGAGCACTGGCCATACTCGCTCGAACACGTCTCTTGCACGACACGACCAACACACACTCCCATTCTCCCCCTCTCTTTCCTGCTTCTTGCCATCATGTCCGCCGTCCCGGCCTGGAAGCGATTGGGTCTGAAGCTCAAGGGTCCTTCCGCCGATAGAAGCCCTATTTCTGCCGGTTCGACACCTTCCGCACCTCCTGCCGCTCGCCCAAGGCCAGACTATCCCCAGCAGCAGTCCAGCTATAACAGTCGAGGAGGCCAAGACGGCGGCTACGACAACGGCACTCCTTTCAACAAGAGAAAGCAGCAGTTTCCTAGCTCATATCCTTCCTCAGACAACAAGCGTCCGCGCAGAGACGACTCCTCCTTCAACTCCTCCAAGAAGGTGTCCTTCTCACAAGACACCAAGAAGGCTGCACCAAAGAAACCCAAGAAGAAGAAGAAGGACCCGAAGCCACAAAAGCCCAAGGAACCGTACGACTTCGCTCCTGTGTTGGAGTATTTGAGGACCTGGCACAAGGCTCGCGACAGCTGGAAGTTCAACAAAAATCACCAGACCCTAATGATCAAGCATATCTACGCGAGCAATGCGATACCGTCCTCCGACATCGACACCTTCTACCAGTACATCAGTGATATAAAAGGTGCTTCACGGAAGAGATTGATCGAGGAAGCCAAGGAAGTCATCAAAAAGGACATGGAGTCTGGTCTCAAAGGCTTCCCACAAGGCACAAAGGCCGACAAGCAGAAGCAGTATGAGGAGATACTGGCAGAGCTTTTAAAGAAGAAGGCGGCGATCAAAGATACAACAACTGTCAACGGCAATGGCAAGCGAAGCTTTGACGAGGCCGAGTTCGTGACGCGCAAGGTGGATAAGGATGTGCAGCAGCGTGTGGTTAAGCGCATGCGGGCAGAGGTCATCGCTGAGGAGCTGGAGTCATCAGACAGCAGCGAGAGCACAGACGTGTCGACCAGCGCTCCTACATCCAGGATAGTGGTCCCTGTGACCAACGATGCAGCAGCCAGTGCGAACGGCGACAAGGACGCGCCCAAGGCGAAGAAAGTGAGGAGGAGGAAGCTGAGAAATGGCGGTGCCGACAGCAGCAGTTCAGAGTCTGACTCTGATTCCGATTCTGATTCTTCTGGCTCGGATTCCGACTCTGACACCCCAGTTACCGCTCGCGCTGCTGACAGCAGCAGCTCATCTTCATCACAGTCCGACTCGGATGAAGAGATGGCAAATGGCAATAACGTTCCCAATGACGATGCTTCGTCGTCTAGCAGCTCCTCGTCGGACTCTGGATTCGATTCAGGAGATGAGGGCGTGGCTGTCGCCGATGGTGACGACTCTGGCAGCGAGGGAGACAGTGAGAGCAGCGACGACGACGACGATGATTAAGTGCCAGACTTGGGACAGATGACGAGTGGTCAGCCGCACATCGCTCAGGGAGCTCAAACCGACTCATCAACACGGAAGCAGCACCTTCGAGCCACGTCAGCGTTTGAGAGACCTGTTGAAACAGATTATGCGGAGTCTTAGAAGATACAACTCTTGCCATTCAGTGCCCTCGCAACACCTCGGGTGATTTTCTTTAAAGCATTTTCAGGAGTTGTTGCATCTCTTGTGGATCAGCCTCGCATCCAGGGCAGTGTGACTGCAGCAAGGGACTTCTTTATGTTGGACAGACCAAGAATGTCCGCAGAGATCTAGGCTGCCCATTGGGAAGTTCGGGAATTCGGCAAGAATGGAGTTACGTTGGTGTAGCTGTAGTTTCTATCTGGTAACACGAGGGGAATGAGGTGCGTCTTTTGGATACCCACTCAAATCGTCGAATAGAGCATCACTTTCACTTTACCGCTTCCAACTAGTTCAGTTTCTTCGCCTGTGCTCCCACCTATTAAGTTCTGGGTTCCTTTCTTGAAGAGTCCATATGCTCATCCACATGCTCATCCGCATGCTTATGAACTAGGACCCAAGAGAAAGATGCCTCCTGTTTCTGCCGATGTTTTCTCGTCTCAGGGTCCTGCACTACCGAGGTTGAAACATGCGTTGAAGGAGCATCCGTGACTTCTTATCGTCGTGCCATTCCGGGCATTGGACAATGGTTCATGTGGGACTGCCGCGTGTGGAAAACTGCGCCGTACCTTGTCACAGACGCAGGAGACACCAACAGGAGTGCCGCCGCGGCCGGATGCCAAAGGAGAAACTCGTCTGTGCGCTAGGACTACGCGTAGCGTCTTCCGTGGACATGAGGGTTGTAGCCTGGCAGCTGGCTAGCCAAGCGGCAATTTCTCTTATCAGCTAACCAGCCGAACAGCAGCATGTACGGAGAACCGATTCACAAATGAACGTGCAGTGATGATAAAATTTGGCCAAGCACAGTGCTCCCGCAATCAGTGAACTTTGTGCTCTTCAGCGCCTTTGCCCTATGCTTCAGCACACTCCTCTTCTAAAGCTTGAGTTTCTTAGCGAGAGCATCCTCTAAAGCTTCAGGGAGGT
>PYFS01000032.1:0-78327 GCA_003671545.1 Ophiognomonia clavigignenti-juglandacearum | reverse complement strand
AGGAGCGCTGACGCCGCCCAAATCTGATAAAATAAAGACCACACCCAACAGAAACAGCTACTGTGTATGTCAATAGAACGTTCTTTGGCAAAATTCTCTCGATTGGGGTTGCGGGCGTCAAGTTCAATACAGCGAGGTAGTCCACGTCGCCTTGCTCGTCCTCGATGGCGATCTGAACTGCTGGAGTTTGGAAAGGATCGGAGAAGCTGCGAGCCACGAGAACTCGTCCGCGATGATGCGTCTCAAGTTTGAGATCGCGAAGACGAATCGGATTCAGCTTTGCCAGGGGTTCGACAGAGGGCGGATAGGATCCTCGGAGGATCGTCACCATTCCAATGTGCCCCTCAGCTTCGGTCTTCAACTTCTGCTTGCGGGTCTTGGACGCCTGTGTGCGGTTCGTCAGTGTATTATATTCTCAATTACCGCACACTGCACGGGTTGACCTTACCATATCTGCAAACTGACTCTCCAGTTGCCTGCAACTGCGTCTCAAACTCGGAGGTGGTACCTCGCCTCTGCGTGAATTAGCTTTTAGCTGATGCGATAGCTCTCGTGCTGCCTCTGCCTCTGCCGCACGCTGCCTTGTCATGTTGTCGCCCGCCATGTCGTCGTCATGCGTAGGAAGAGTTCTTGGAAAAATTCGAGACCGTGGGTCATTCCAAGAATTCACAGAGCATAGTACAGTCTGGCTGTGCAGGATGGAGAACCCAATCGCTTATGGGCAGATTATTTAGGTCTGTCGCAGATCATAAACTTGTTGCTCGGCCAGGAATCCCTTGGATACGCCCCTGGACTCGCCTCGATGCTACCGAACCTTAAATCTTGGCTTCAAGACGCAACCAACGCGAGACACTGATGTCGATAGTTCAGCATACGCCACTTATAGTTTAGTGGATATGGACTCTTCCATCGCACGTTACAATTTCCGGAAATTGACATTGGAAATCCAATATTTGCCCACGGCTGCATCTGCCTTCTAACATTTCCAGATACAGGTCATTGAAACGCATGGCGTCAAGTGAGAGGGACAAATATGAGTGACTCGGCTGAAAGGGCACAACTGACATGAATGTGACATCGTCATTTTCTACCTAAGTAATGTGGGTGACCAATGAATGGGGCCTTGGCGGCTGGTGGGGCAAGGCTGTGACTGACTTACACGAGGCTCCAGCTGATTTGAACGAGGCTAAAGACCAGGCCACCCTTAACAAGAAAACATCGTATTGACACAACACTTTGGTGACATCTGATGGTCTTTTGGACTTCAATTCTTGTTCATCTAAGTTCAAGGCGTTATGAGTGTCAAATGATTGGAGTGCCCCAAAAGGAGTGCCTAGCGATATCGGCGACCTTCTTGCGTTGTACCGATTAGTCAGCATCGAGCAAAATCTGAACATCCACTTCCTGTTTGCTCTCCGCCCACTTCAACGTCATCAGCTCTGCATAACACTCTATGCCCACTCGACAGCACTTAAAAAGACGGCTGAGGTGAGCCAACTGTCCTCCAAACCATTTTCACTACACTCATATCCTTCAAAAATGGCGCACAACGAACTGTTTCAATACTCCCTGGCACTCAGCCTCATGGACGGTGTCGCCGACAAGGGCCTGTCCATCTCCGAATTCCTCAAGCATGGCGACCACGGATTAGGCACGTTCCGCTACATGAACGGCGAGATGATTGTGCTCGATGGCAAGGCTTACCAGATGTTGTCGAATGGGTCCATTGTAAACCTGGACCCGGACGGCGACGCCATTCACCCCTTCGCTCAGATCACACGCTTCAAGCCCGAGATTACCATCAAGGCTGTCATTCCTAGCAAAGAGAAGCTGAACGGAATCCTGAGCGATCTTGTGTAGGTCCTCTCTCCTGTTCAAGCTTTGCCTCTGTTATGTCATAGCTACGGGCGTGATCATGACTCAGGCTGCTGCCACATTCCCCACCAGCGGGCTCAACATCAAGAACAAGCACTAATCAAACCTCAGACCCGGCTCCAAGAACCACATCCTGGCCATGCGCCTCGACGGTCTGTTCAAGTCCGTCACCGTCCGGACAGTAGGAGGACAGACAAAGCCGCATGAGAAGTTGCTCGACCTCGGCAAGAACCAGGCCGTCCTCACCTTTAAGAACCTCCGCGGCACTTTTGTCGCCTTCCGTCAGCCTCACTACCTGCAGGGTATCGGCATTCACGGCGATCACCTCCACTTCATCAGTGAGGACCGGAAGTCTGGCGGCCACGTCTTGGCGCTAGAGAGCGACGGCGAGGTCGACGTGCAAGCGGCGCAGATTCACACGATGACCCTGGAGCTGCCCAAGGGAGACGAGGACTTCAATACAGCGGAGCTATTGGGAGACCATAAGGATTTGCATGCGGTGGAGGGTTGATTTTAGGGACCAATGCCGTCTTTCCAAGGTTGTTGTGCGGCGTTTATTCTCAAATCGGAGACGCTGACTGAATTACTGTGTAAATAGTTCATACCATGGATCCTGCGCTTCCCCTAGCATCATTCTTTCCAGAAACAGAAGAGACCTCCCCCATCTCCCACGTCTCCGACCTCCGCAACGAATCCCCATCCCCCGGCGTCCCGCGGCGCGGATCCAGCGCCTCCTCGCTCGCAGTGCTCTGCACCGTCGTGATCGTCGGATACGGATCCGACGCCTTGGAGCGCTTCCACTTGCGTAGGCGCCGTTCCTCCGGCGTCTCTGTGTGGCTCTCTCTGCCGGGCCGCATGATCTGCTGCGTGAGCGTCCGCGGCTGGTTTGCCGCCGCCGCGGGGCTGACCCCGGTCTCTTTGTGCAGCACGGTGCGCACGACCCAGGCGCTGACGACGGGCGCGCAGCCGGCCACGATGGCGATCACTTGCTCTGCGAGGGCGAGGAGGACGACGACCATGTAGATGACGGTTGTGTCGGTGCCGTTGGCCATGGGGACTTGGTAGGCCAGGCGGGCGACGCTGGCGAGGGGCGCGAGGGTGCTGGTGGGAGAGTGAAGTTGTTAGTGGGTACTCGGACGGTTGCATTTCGAACACAACAACGCATTGAGAAACTCACCCAAACGCAAAAAGCGCCCACACGGCCCACTTTCTCTTCCGACTCATTTGCAACCGCCACAATGACACCATGGGAATCAGCAGCACAAGCACGTCGCTGATGATGTTGATGATCGATGCCGAGATCAAGACCATGTACTGGTTGACGCAGCTGGTTCCGTAGGGCTTGTGATAAGGGACGCACTGCAGTGCAATGGCCAGGATCAGGCCGATGGTGTAGAGAAAGTTCAGCCACACGACGACCTGGATGACCCACCAGAGTGAGCTGCGTTGGACGCCCTTGGGGAAGAAGAGGCGGATGTAGAGCAGCAGGATGGAGAGCTTGGCGAAGAACATGCTCGTTCGTGCGACCATCTGCAGGTCCTGGAAGGTTTCGACGTATTTCTTGTACTCTGCTACGGGATCGTCTGCATGGTGCACTGTTGGTACCCGATGTCAGTGCTCTGGGGTTTTCGACCCAGTCTGTTGGATCTAGAGTTGCGAAGGTGGTGATAGGCAGTGCGTACTTCCACCACCGTGCTGCATCATCATCACAAAGAGCGTGCAGAGAGCAATTGTGCCCAACCATGCCAGCACCATGGACCCTATTTCTCACAAGTACGTATTAGCCGCTGTCAGGGCTTTCGGGTTATGTGCAGAAATGCTGTACTAAAGTACTGCACGGCACACGTGTCCAGCAAAAGAGAGGGCAGAAAGGCAGAGTGAGTACTTACAGTCATCCCACCAGATTTGCTGATATACGACAAATCTGGTGTAAAGGCGCGTCCAAACGAATGCTGTCGCTAGTACGATGTACAAAACACTCACTCCGATAACAGTTTCACTGGTGATAGGAGCCCGAGCTCGTGCCTCCGCAGTAATGGTCTCGGGATAAATCACGGTCATGGTGTTTGGCTCAGTGGTGCCCCAAGGCCCAGAATGGATATTGATTCACAAGGGTATCTGACGGTTCATGGGTTTGGCGATCGTTGACAGACAGGAGAAAGAAACGCTTTAGAACTTTGACAGGCTTTTCTGTCAACTATATGAAAATGCTGACTTGTATCACAAGATCGAATGCTTGGTCACCACTTTCCACCACGGTTTCAAGGCATGGCTCACAGACCGATGCCAAATATGAAGTCTGATCTTTCACAATGCCTGAAGGGTAGTCCAATGCAACCCATCCTTCAGCTCGAGGCACGTTGTGATTCCCTCTTCGCCCGGTTTCTACCGCAGCCTGCTGCAGTAATGGTTGCACATGCATGGCCTCTTCTTAGGTAGTCTGTTCCAGGGGCCTACCAGGCAGACATTGTCAAAGACACACCTGGAGATCACAACCGTGATGATCACTAGGGTTATTGAATAGTACCTGCCAAAGTACAATGCATGCACGTCTGCACGTGCTAGACTATTTGATAAAATGAGAGAGGGAGGGAGAGGATTCTGACTGCCACCGGACCTTTTCATTCTCAAATCCGGCGGGGGAAGTCTGGAACGAGACCCTGCATTCACCCAATCGGCTGACTTGTCAAGTCGCACGTATGAACTGCTGAACATGACGCCCAGCGTACTTTCGCCAGAGGCCACCCGAGAGCTCGCTTTTCAGCTTCTGCACTATGCCATCACTCACCAGTCCTGCTTGTTCGCTTAACAATCACTATCGATCCTCCTCATGCACGAGGGCTCACCGGTCATACAAAGTTTAAATCCTTACCCTGTTAGCCGCCCGATCTCTTGCGCCATACCGTCAGCCGGAGCCCCCCGCATTGAAATCGGACATGGACGGCAGTGCCTCCCATCATGCAACTCGCAAATATTCCCACGTGGAGGAGGCTCCTTCCGGTTTTGTGTGGGTCCTTTCGGTAGCTGGAAAAGATGCAACGGCGCTGAATGCTGTAAACGGTGCCGCCGCCTCTACAAAAGGATTAGTTGCTTGCTGGGCGGATGCGTAGAGGGAAATGAGGGAAATTTCCACGGGCATCTGCAATCCAACGCAGCGTGCAACCCATCCTTTATAATGCATATCCAGATCAAGAATCTCCGTCGTCTGTTGCTGTTCCTCACGATCTGCGCTTGATTGACTGCCTTACAGCCTGCGCCTACTCGCTTGAGCGTCGTATCTTCCCGACTAGGTGGCTATTTCTGTGTCTCTGGCAAACTTGAACTGCCCATCACCAAAGTCTCAGCTCAGGCATCTGCCCCCGCCCCCCCTCCTTGACTCCCCCTGGCTGAGGTGCCATTCCCATTAGCAAGTACAACGTGAAACGATTGTCAACAAAATTCGCACAAAATGAGACTCCGCCTCCTTCCCACCGCAGCGCTGCTGACAGCAGGTGCGTACCTGGCCGTCGCACTGCAGCTCAACATCACAGCTCTTGGAGCAGCCAATAACGCGTCGACGCTCGATTGCTGGCAGATCGACACGCCGTTCACCATCTCGACGCAGGCAGGGACGGCGGGCAGCGCGCAGCTGCAGCTGGGCAACACGAGCACGATCTCGTACAGCGTGCTGCCGGCGCAGTTTGATGCTGGTCTGCACAATGCCCCTGCAATCCAGTAAGTGGCTTTTCAATTCTGAGTGGCTGGAACGGTGGGGTTGAGCAATTGGTTCATCTGTTTGTGTAACCTGCGATGGGCTGGTCATTGGAACGCTCCACCGAAGGAGGGTGACTTGCGTAGACTGGCGATTCGTCGGAGGTGATGATCGCAATGCTATACTGTTCCTGTGCCCTTGCCTATTCGTCTATCCCAGTCTAGCTGACACCGAATCACAGATGGGTGGTATTCCTCTCCGGCCTGGCCTACATCACCTTACCAGCAGACAGCACAACCAGCGCATATGTCTCTGGTGGGCAGTTCGGTATCATCTTCGCATCAGACATAGCTGCTGTCAGCGGCAGTGGCCACCACACCGTGTACCCTGGAACCACCGAGACGGTGGCTCTTCAGATCCCCACGGAGGACGGGGAAATACCGGCCCACTCCATCTTGCACGCTGGACCTTGTACCGCGGACGATACCATGGGCCTGCTCGCGTTGACCACTGGAGGGGCATGAGCAGTCGATACTTGTAGCCGAGCTCAGTAGGCTTGGATTCGGGGATAGAATCAGGTGTCTTCGGGGGCATATTAGCATGTGATAGATGCGGATAACGAAGACGGAGAGGCCTTTCAGGGCCGTCGAGGAATTTCCAAAGAGATGACAATCACTAGTCGTTCCCGACCAGCGAGAAACTCCGTCTGAAACCCTGTACGTGACTACAGCGGTGGCGAAAGTCACCCCCACGCCGACACCTGTTGAACTTCATGTCAGCCAATTATTTCGGCTGCCTTGCAGCATAGTTCCCCCTCTCCCTCCCCAAAGAGGGAGTGTGGCGCGGATGACGCTGGAGCCGAGGCCTATGTGGTGTCGTGCGTTGGCGACCAATAGAACGACCTGTCAGAAAACAAATGGCAACCTGCTATCTTTCTACCCGATAATGTGCCTGGGCTTGAGGGTAAATTAGTCTCAGTGCATGCACAGCCCGGGTTGTCGATGTTGAAAACACATCGTTTTGTAGAATTTGAGACAACGCTCAAGCGCTATAGTCAAATGATGACTGGAAATCAAAACGACCTTCTGCCGTACTCGGTAGAAAGAAGTCGAATATTGACTGGCTTGTTGGCGAATCGAGATTTTCGACATAGTCTGTATCTCCCATCAACAAAGCACTGCTTCCCCATGGCAGATCACAGATCGATCGTGGCGGGGAAGGGAAGCCTATGAGGAGTAGCTTGCTTCGACTTGATGATACACGAAATCAGCGAACACTATCCTGCTGTATTGGACGACTGCGGGCTCTTTGTTGGATTCAGATACTTGATAAGTCTCCCTGTTGCCAGTTAGATACTATCCCACGCAAGCGGTTGCGCAGGCGGGACAGACTTAAAGGTGTTGAGTAGTTTTTGATTGCTCCGCAACAAGACCCCAGGTCCGCCCTGCAGCGGCGAGACCCCAAAAGTCTGTCCGAAGACCGTCATAGGGAAGCTTTTACTCTTCCAGGGGCATATTGACCACCCTTGCGTGACCTTGTGAGTGCTCGCTGGATCTGCAGGTCCATACAGAGTACATTATTCCCCGTTCTCCTTTGATCCGTCTGGAAGTAGGTGAATGAGCCCAATAGATAGGATTCCCGAGGCTCATATTTTCGGGATCGATCATGGCACTTTGTTCCCAGTGCACCCGAGCGTGTAATGTTTTTCCATTCCGAGACGCCTTTACGCCATCCGACAACATCGATCGTGACCGTCCGCCTGATTCTCGTTCAGTGATCGCGTTGCCTATCGTTACCACCGATCCTCTCGAGTGCCTCGAGCATGACGACTGAGTTTCCACGGATGACCTGGTGATCGTATTAGCATGCGCTGCAGCAAAATGGCCTACATATCGAGCTGTGTTGTACGCACCACCATGCCGAGCCTGACCTTCTCTCCACCGTCCTTTTCTTCGACTGCCTCGTCGAGAACAATGTTCAGGAAGACGTCATATCCACGAAGAACACCGATGACCTTACGACTGCCGTTAAGCTGGACGAAGAGGCGCTTGTCGAGGTACTGGTAGCAAGGCAGGGTTAGCGCGCGTGTTAGACGCATTTAGGAGAGAGGGTGGGAGTAGCGAAGGGATAGGTGGTTTGCTGAGAATTACACACCTTCTTGAGTTCTGGCTGAGCGGGAGCCATAATGACGGATTGTGGATTGGGAACTCGGCTTTGGTTGTCAAGTGGTAGAAGCTCGACGCGCCACGGTTTGGGGATGAGGTCGAAGTTGGGCCTGACCGGCGAATCTCCGGCTAAAGCTCTGCCTGCCGGGATTGCCACGCTTTATACTTTCGCACTGTTACTTCAGGACGCGACAACCTTCCGACTGCAACACGACACTGCTTCACAGATCACAGCCCACCATGTTTGCGAAAAGGAAGGCACGAAAGATCCAAGTCTCAGAGGAGAATGACGAACCCACAGCAGCTCCTGGGTTTGCTCCAGAACAGCCTATGAACGATGGTAAGCTTTGCCTCCAAGCCCAAAGCCCAGCTTCCTTTTCGCTGATTTCTCTTCACAAAAGGCACTTAGCTGATGCGCATACTTCTTGACTACAGCTCCTCCCGCAATCTCACCGTCTACAGTCAAGTTCACCCGTCGGCCGATCAAGTCCTCTTCCTTGCGCAAGAGCATCAACATCGACGATGACGCAGCTGCTTCCCCCGGAGTCGCAGCATCCGACGAGGACGACGATGCGCGCCCGGCGGTGATCCGACCAGCGATAAGTCGCTCGGGCTCTACCAAATCCAAAACCAGGAAATCGACCTCACGGCTCTCCTTCGGATTGACAGAAGACTTGGCAGACTCAGCGCCCTACACAACGCCCAAGAAGACCCCCACCGCCGCAAACCTCACCCAGCGCGCGACCGAGAACAGCGCCCTGCGCGCATCCTCCACGACTGGGCAGATCCCCACACGATCGTTCGGCGCAGAGCCAGACCGCCCAGCGTACAGCAGAGAGTTCCTCGAAGAGCTCCAATCTTCCACACCCAACACCCCCGCAAATCTCGATACCCTTTCCCTCCACGATGACTCAGACGCCATGTCTCTCTCCGCCGCGGAGCTCGAAGGCGCCATCATCGTGCCTTCCGCCGACGCAACCCTCTCGACTACTACCACCGCCTCCCACATTCCTAGCGCACTCGAGATCCGCGCCAAGAAAGAGCGCCGAGCCCGCCTCCGGCAAGAAGGCGACGCGTACGCCTCCGACGACGACGACAACGACGACGGATACATCTCGCTGCAGTCCAAGAAGAGCAAGAAGGACGACACGCGACTTCTCGCGGAAGACGAGGACCTGGGCGAGGGATACGACGAGTTTGTGGAGGATGGGCGGCTGGAGCTCGGGCGACGCGGCGAGAGCGCTATGCGGCGGCGGCAGCGCCGCGAGATGGCTGCGCTGATCGATGTCGCGGAGGGCGCGAGCGAGGATGGCGAGGATAGTGATAGCGATGCGGAGCGCAAGGCGGCGTACGAGGCGGCGCAGACGCGGGCGGCGATGGAAGGATTGCGCGCGGTGGGAGCGGCCGGTGGGAACCAGGATGAGGATGGAATGGCCGGGACGGGGCGGTTGGTGATTCCCAAGATGAAGCCACTGCCGGAGCTGGAGGGGAGTTTGACGCGTATGCAGGAGTTAGTGAGGGGGATGGAGGAGATGGTCACTGCGAAGAAAGGGCGGATTGAGGCAGTGGAGAAGGAGAGGCGGGACATACTGGAGAGAGAACGGGAGGTGCAGGAGGTGCTGAACGAAGCTGGCTTGAAGTACCAAGCTGTCATAGGCATCAAGAGCGAGCACCCGTTGAATCCGGAGTCGTTGGCGGCACAGAGTCCATTGCGCAACTCCGCTGCGGGGCTTGGTGCTGGGCTCGGAGCTGAGAGAGGACTGGAGAGTTTTGGCACGCCGACAAGAGTGGCTGATGAGGATGGAGATGTTGCGATGGAAGAGTGACATTTAATTGAGATACCCTAGACCTTAGCAGTCTGCAATGCACCACTATCTTAGCTAGACCTTTCATGTCCTCAAAAGAAATGTATGCGACGTCAATGATCCCTCAGAGGTCAAAGCACCATGCAGATGGGATGAAAGCCAATACCTTTCGCAAGTCACAAATACATAGCCGCAAAATGTAACGCAAAAAAAAAAAAAGATGTCCTTGCCATGCTAACGCCGTAAATATCAATATACAAAACCAATACGGTTACACTCTTCGCTCGAAGCGTGCGTACGTTTTCCACCTCGCCCCGAATGTTCCCCTCGCCACGCTCTTCACTTGCGTACTATCAGCCTACACAAAGCAGCACCTATTCTTCCGTCCTTACTTCGACCTCGACACACCAGCGCCGATAACACCAGGCAGCTTCTCCTCACCAACACTGAACAGCATTCCGATAGACCCCGCGACCATCGCGACCAGCAAGACACTCGTGCCGACCAACAACCAGAACGGCGAGCTGACATCAATCTTCTGGCAGTAAGCACCACCCCAGTGCGTATGCTGGTCATTCTTCTCGTCATCCGGGTACGAGCGCGTGCTCTTGCACGAGCACACGAAGCACTGCCGGTCGCCCTCCTTCCCATCAGATCGGCTCGCCGCGTACTTGTCGACGCACACGCCGTGGCCCGTGCAATTCGAGGTGGCGGTGACGCAGCTGTTGAAGCTCGTGAAGCAGCCGAGGTTGTACTTGGTAGCGGCCGGGGAGAAATCCGGTACGGAGGAGATGTCCTGGGCGCCGGAAGCCGGGGCGACGGTGACGACAACCTTGTCTTGGGACTCGCCGGCGAGCACAGCTTCGGTGCGGCGTTGGAGGGTGCTGGGGGCCGCCCAGCTCAGGTGGGCAGAGGCGCGGGTGGATTCGGGGATGAGGATAAGGGTGGCTTCGAGGTCGGAGGCGGCGATGTGTTGACGGAGTGTGTGGAAATTGTCGATGAGGGTCTGGAGGGGTTCGTGGTTCTAGAGCCGGGTTAGTATCGATCGAGAAATATCGAGCATCTACTAGAGTACACTACATACGTGTTTCAAGTCGTACTTGACGGCCAAGATTCTGTCCCAGCAGCTGTCGTACGGGTTGATAGCAGCCGCCATGTCGCAGTTCTTGGAAAAGCTAGACAACTCAGTCTCAAGGAGACGGGCGTTGGCCGAGGTGGAGGGCACATCGGCGATCGTGAACGCCGGCGTGGAGCTCTGGTCCTTCAACTGCCTCCTTAGCTCCTGAGAGTTCTCGTCCGTGACGCCCTCGAAGACGACCAGCAGCTGTGAAGGAGCGACCTCTGTTGCTGATACGGCATCGCCGAACAGCGGCTTGGGTGCCCCTCCGTACTGGGCGATGTGTGACAGGGCCTCATCAATATCGGATGTCTCCCCAAGATCTGCCAATTGTACGTCACCGCCGAGTCGCTGGACAAAGATCTCCTTGGCTATGTGGCGCGGTAGCTCGGGTGTCGACGATGAGGAGGATGTGGATGTTTTCGAGAGGATGTACACTTCAGCCGGGTCGCTGGTTGCGGCGCTGGCAAGACCGGCAAGGCCAGCAATGGCTAGCCTGTTGATGAGTCTCATTTCGAATGGATTCCGTCAACAGGTGAAGAGCGTCGACGAAGTGGCGGCGTTGGCAGGGAGGATGCGAATGTTTGAGAAGAGCTGTTAAGCTGTAGATGACGACTGATACCTGCAAGTCCCCTAGCCGCGATCACCCTAACCCTGACTGCTAATCGTCGGCGATAAGGGATCCTCGCCAGGTGACCCTTGTCCCAGCGTCCCGCATTGTTCGCCGCGGTCGCCATCGACTTCGACGACATCCGCGCAAGACCATTTCATCAACAAATCTTCCGTATTTTCAGAAGTCTCACCAGCGCTTGAACTTTCTCTTTCTGTAGTTGTCATTTCCATAATCTCCCTTCATTCACTCGCCGTCCTCGATAATTCGAGACCAACCGCTCATTCAGCGCCCCATTTTCGCCACTGCGCAATACACGCGACATCGCCGGACCACCGAACAGACTACCGGCATCGGCAGACAGATCAACGGGGCATATCATAAGAAACTCCCAGCTACGAAGTTGAAACCCACCTTTCCATCGGCCGCCGTCGCCTGGCGTGCCTCCCCACCTCACTCTCCGTCCCAAGAAGAGTCCCGTGGCTCAAGATCGTCACCATGTGGCGTCAAGCATTTGCGCGTCCGGGACGGCCATGGACATCTTCAAAAATTACAAACTCCATCCCTAATGGCTCCCGGGTGGAACTGTACCAGGTCAAAGTGCAACCTCGAATGCGTGGAATTACGTACGCACAACCCCCCATACACATGCCCTTGCTCTTCCCCCCCCCCCCCTTTTTTTTTTTTTCCGTCTGCCACGGCTGACGATTGCGGCGTACAGCAAGATTGCTTTCTATGGGATAGTAGCTAGCTCCTGCTACCTTGTATGGAGTCGGGTGATGGAACAAGCCGTTTCCAACTTTGACCGGCGGCCACTTCCTTATGCGACCGAAGAAAGGAAAGAAAAACCCGATCCAATTTTCCTGCCGTTACCCTTCACCGAAAAGCAAGTCAATCCTCTGCCCTATGCCGGTGCAGAAGAAGAATGGAAGAATTTTATCAAGTTCAACAAGGACGATAAGCTCAAAGAGAGGGTCAAGAACGACTTGAAGATGTACGTGAAGCGGGCGGCAGAAAAGAATCCAGCCACCAAGAGATGGGCCAAGAATGGCGAGTCCTTCCAGCTTGGCGCATCGTGGTTGATCATGTCGTTCCCGGAGAGGCCACATCCGGAATTCGTACGCACGGGGTATGTTGTTATTCGCATCAATTTTGTCTCTTCGTGCCATTTTCTTACACTTCTCCAGTATTGAAATTGGCGGCCCGAATGGAATCGAAATCAAAGCGAAGAAGCTCGAACCTCGCACCAAGGCCGTTCTCGACCGTGTATTGATGCCATATCCCATCGCAAGCGCATCCTACGCTTTCTTCAAAGCAATGACGATACAGAACGTCTCCTCCGTCGCCAAGTACATTGGTCTTTCGTCGAGCGGGAAGGATATCAACACGAGCAACCCCGAC
Source organism: Ophiognomonia clavigignenti-juglandacearum (assembly GCA_003671545.1). Taxonomy (NCBI): domain Eukaryota; kingdom Fungi; phylum Ascomycota; class Sordariomycetes; order Diaporthales; family Gnomoniaceae; genus Ophiognomonia; species Ophiognomonia clavigignenti-juglandacearum. Next base: position 65,663 of record PYFS01000032.1, on the reverse strand, counting down.
CCCGAGATCGAAAAGACTCTGAAGAAGCTTCAAGCCAAACAAACCGCTGGCGGAAATACAGCCTCCACCAAAGCGGCAACCTCCACCCCCACACAGGCAACCGAGACACCTGCCCCAAAATCCCCGGATATCCGGGACAGACTCACACCCTCAAACCAACAATCCACGAAACCCATCCCAGATTTTATAGTAATGGCTAGCTCTGGGCCATGGGCGGCATTTAAGGAAGCCTACAGACAAACGTGGAAGCCTCTCAAGTATGCGCCGCCGAGGGGCTCGCTAGCAGTCCACGGGATGGTGGCACTGGAGTCGCCTAAGGGGAGAGTGTATATTGACGTATTTGCGTGGTATCATCCCAAGCTGGATGAGTTTCACACGGATTCGATTGTCATGAATTTGAAATCCATCACACCCTTCAATCAGAAGCCGCGGCGCTGATTATGACATACTACACAAGTCAATCTGGATATGGGTCACTGCTTTGAAAGCACATGAGGTCTACGGCTCATCGGGACGCGGCAAGGATGGGGCATGTTACTGGGCACGGCGTCATGGGGGCTGGGACATTGGCGCGCAGGGACGGATTGAAACACGCACATCCGCCATCATCGGGATACCTTCCCCTTTGGGTAGAAGCTCAGATCATGAGCGATTCTCCTTTGTTCGTTGTCTTTCGAATAGCACCAAGCGATGGATAGAACGCAAGATTATGGAACCCGGAATGATTAGGCTATGGTGGAGTTTACAAGCCTACCTAGGTAGTCTCTGCTGCCAGGACAAGCAGTTTAAGATAGCGATACCACATGTACATGAGAACCACACTTACTTCGACCTGTTATGTGCAGTGACCGTATTTGTAGCCTTCCCTCGTTCGTCCGCCGGTGCGTCTCAAGCGGCTGAGCTCTGCGGGCCGTCCAGAGACGTCGGGAATTTTCGTGAGCACTTGATGGCGCCGCTGCTGAAGAACAGGCCCGAGTAAGAGGCGCGACATCGTGAGCGAGTTGCTGATGATGACGAGGTTGTGTTTGTGCACGCTAGGATTTTCAATGAGATCTATTTCGCCCGATGAGACTAAGGGAGACGTGACTGATTACCACTCTGGATTTGGGGATGAGGGGTTCTAGTTCACGATGGTGAGACCATCAGCAAGCCATGCCTGGCTCTCGTCAACACATGCAAGGAGTAAATCAACGGCTATTTTGCGGGTGATAAGTTTCTTCAAGGAACGCGGATTCCGGCTGACCCTATTTGTTTAGTATAGACCATCAGTCTTGCCATTTAGACGTAGTCATAGTCAAATGACAGCTGGAAACCTGGGATATAGTCTGCCCTGCCTAATATCAAAAACCTGTATTTTGTAGACCACATAGACGATTAGCGCAGTGGTATGATTTAAAATTCCATACGAATCGTTTCGCAACTAACCGAAGAATCAAAGCGCGTGTAGGCCCTCCGCAGTTCCCTCCATTGAAAGCTGCCAGATCAAGGGTCGGCTTTGGGTCCCCCCAGGATCACCAGCTTTAAGCCGCCGATCAGTATCTCTCATAATTCTTTATAGCCTTTTGGCGTCGAGGAACGGGCCGAGGAGGAGGAAGCTTGGGCGGAAACCAAGTTGTCACGCGGAGGTCGTGGGTTCGAATGCTCTCTGCAGCTTTTTTTTTCTTCTAGGGGGGAGGGGGGCTAGATGGTGGGTGAGCGAATCGGGGCCTGGAGGCGGCACCGTGGACACCGGATGTACTGCTAGGGCGACAGCCCAGCCCACCCAGATCCCGATCACCTACTTAAGGCTTTCCGAGAGGACGTCGTGCCCTATCCGTCCTCTCCACTCTATTTGATTTTTCTTGATTATTTCGTGTTCTGGAGCGCTGATCCGGCGTTTATGTCAGCCGTCATTGTTATGTGGCCTATGGCTGGTGTTTCAATTTGGAGATTCGCCCACGTTGGTGCAGGCGAGCCGCGATATGCGCTCATGGATTACTTTGGACTTGTGGGCAGGCTGTGAAATCCAGGTTGCAAGAACGACGGAAACCTTTGGCGGAATCATCCTGTCGCCGTCGAAATCAAATGCCGATGTTGAATGTTGGCGGCCAGCCACAGCCTCGCCCAGCGGATGGCGTTGAACGGTGTAATGTGATTGGCGTACTTGTGATTGTGGATCCCGGATTTCTATCAGCCTTGCTCGGTCACAATTCTGATAGGTCCGGCTCGAGTTGAATTGATTCGCTTTGTTCCCGATGGCGCCCTGAGCTAATCCGCCACTCATATCGGTTACCAAAAGCAGCGCTAGCTCAGCTGTCGCCAAGACATACCAAAGTACTATGCAGGAGGTGCAGGTGGGTTGATGCATGGTGCAACAAAGCACTTTCAGCTCGCCTGAGCGGTGGCGGGGCGAGCTGCAGTGGCTTGAAAGAACGAGACTGCGGCTGGAATGAATATAAATTCTTCATGTGCCCAAATTTCCGACAGCGTAAGACATTGCGCAGTCCTCTAAGGCCTCGATCTTTACCTACATCATGGGCCTTAAGTGCATATCTGTCACTGGGCATTGTCGCCTTTTGGTGATGCTGGGTCTATTGTGTTTGCTCCACAGCCCAGTCTCACAAGCTCAACAGCCCTTCGACCTCATCAGTCGGTCCAAAACCGTAATCGACTGCCTGAACTCCAAGAAAATACCGCTCGTGGCCCCGTCTGACAAGCAATTTGCCAATCTCTCGGCGCCCTACAATCTTCGAATCCAGAATGTACCAGCTGTCGTCGTCTTCCCCGAGAGCACCAAACACGTATCCGATGCCGTCCTCTGCGCGGCCCAGTACAAGACTAAGGTGCAGGCTCGATCCGGTGGCCACTCCTATGCCTCCTACAGCACAGCAACTGGCGAGGTGATCATCGACACCCAAAACTTCCAGACAGTCACCGTCCATACGAAGTCGTTCATCGCCACCTTCGGCGCTGGTGTCAGCCTTGGCAACCTAGAGCTGGCGCTGCGTCCGTACGGCCGCGCCCTGCCACACGGAACAGATTCACGTGTCGGATCAGGCGGCCATTTCACGATGGGTGGCGACGGCTTCACAAGTCGGGCTTGGGGCCTGGCTATCGACTCATTGGTGGCTATGGATGTTGTTCTGGCGAATGGCTCCTTCGTTCATGCTACCGCAAAAGCATATCCTGATGTGTTCTTTGTAAGTTATCTGCCATAAGCCTTCTCGCACGGATCTAAATATTCTTCGACTAACAAGACTCAGGCTATGAAAGGTGCCGGGCCGTCTTTTGGAATCGCCACCACCTTCTATGCGCAAACACTGCCTCTTCCAAAGGTTTTGACAGGCATCTACCTAACATGGCCAGATATCGGCACCAGCGCGGATCTCAGTTACGCAGCTCTCAAACACTTCCAGGATTTCGCCAACAATGCCTCCTCCGGGCTAGACCGTAACCTGCAATTCGATGTGACCATCGATTGCTTTGGCACCTTCAACCTCAAGGGTGTGTATCTCGGCCCTGTCGCAACATTCAACAAGACCGTTCTCCCAGAGCTCCTTCGTGGCATCCCTAAACCTGCCGCAGGTGATGATGACAGTCCCACCTACATCAAACAGTATAATTGGACGGAGGCACTCATTGATGCCAACTACGACTTGCCTCTGAAGACGCCCAAGCCCGGTGATGGAGGCCAAAAATACATTCCTGTCACCGATCACGACAACTTCTATCTAAAGAGCGTCAGGGTGCCGGCGCCGGGGCTTTCCGACAAGACGATGAAGAATGTCTTCAAGTGGGCACAAGCAAATCAGCTTGATAAGAACCCCGCAGTCGAATGGTACGTCACCTTTGGCCTGCAAGGTGGCATCGACAGTCAGGTCTTCCTCCCCCAGAAGCAGAACGAGTCTGCCTTCTGGCGGAGGGAAACGACATGGATCGTGGAGAACGCTGGGTTTATCGAGGACTTTGAGGCTGAATTTCCCGCTGCTGGGGTTACACAGGTGAACGAGATGTACGCACGAATCACGAAGGATTTGAAGCAGGGCGAGTTTGGGCAGTACATCGGCTATGTGGACCCGGGTCTTAGTGCTGATCAGGGTGGGAGATTGTATTACGGGGACGCACTTTTCGAGAAACTGAAGGCTCTGAAGGCCAAAATCGACCCGGACAACGTATTCTCGAACCCCCAGTCTATCCCAGTAGGGAAATGATAGAAGCTCAAGTCATGGCTTTTGGAACGAGCTATGGCTGGCCTTAGCGGGGACACGCTACCATTCTTTGGCTGGGGATACAGGGTCAACCTGCTTGCTACCAATGGTATAAAACTCTCAGCTAGCTCGCTAGCATCCTAACTGATTTCAATGTCTCATTCTTTTCACCATGTCAACAGAAAGCAGCGGACGGAGGATTTTAGCCTGAATTGTTGGTTGTCTGACAGAGCCCAGAGTCGGTTCAAGACCAACGTTGAACACGCACGCCGCGACAAAGTGTCCCTTGGCGCTGATTGAGGTCACTTGAGATTAAAACTTGCGTGTCTACTGGCTGGGAGGGTAGAAGGATCGATATCAGAAATTAGCGTTCAGGTGTGCGGCACAGTCGTTGCAGGAAGCGGCCCGGGAACCCAACCACTAAAATATTACCCCAAGGCTGTTCCAAGCACTTACCTTCCAAAGTTCCCTGGTCGACTTTGAATTTATTATATGTATCACCTCCAGGAGTCTTCATCATGCCGGACAGTCATCCGTCCGCCAACTCAAGGTCATCTCTCAAGGGCCGGACGGAGCCCCTCCGTCCCATCCTCACTCTTCTCAACGGGGATCAGTCATGGCTGCTCTCCTTTCCGCGGCCGCCTTCATCAGGAGACAACGGCAGTAAGAAGTACTTCCACGTGGTGACAGATCCATGGCTCCACGGTAACCTTTCTATCCTCTCGCCCTGGTTTTTGGGAATCGACAGCATCATCCCTGCCGCCGCAGCTGATGGAGCGGCCGTGATGGCCATCATCCGCGAGATCGAGGAAGCCACAACCGCCGACATGAATGATCAACCCTCCCTCAAAGACCATTGCTCCACAGTCGATGCCATCTTCGTCCACCATGGCTTGCTCGACCATTGCCACCTACCCAGCCTCCTCACCTTTCAGGCCGGGGTCCCTGTCTTCACAGTCCCGGAGGCAGCGTCCCAGATCCGCAAGCTGGGCCACTTCGCCACCGTCGTCACAACGAATGATTGCGACCCTGCAAAATCGGCGAGCAGTGAGGCTGGATGGCAGGTGTTTCACCCCGGAGCGCCACTGCCGCCATGGCTGAGCGTGTTCCGACTGCGAGGCCACGCCTCGCTAAACTTTGCCACCGCCATCGTGTGGTCACACGACGGGGAGCACGAGTTGCTGCTGAACTCGCCGCACGGCATCCGCGTTGATCAGCCGAGTGTCCGAGCACTGCTCGCGAAAAAGGAGAACGAGACCAGCGGCCCGCCGCTGGTGCCGCTGGCGATGCTGGCGGCGTTGAAGGACAGCTATGCGTTTGGGGTGGCGCAGACGCTCGGCTTTGCGGGGAGTCTAGCGCTGGAGGAACTGATGCGGCCGCGGTACTGGATTCCGTCTCATGATGCACCGCTCAAGTACCGGGGAGTCTTCATGTTGACTACGTATGATGTCCCTCATGATTTGGAAGACCGCATAGTGGAAGGGAAGGCCGAAGGACTGGAGAGTGGAAGGAGACCAAATCTTGTTGACGTTGAGAATGGGGCGAGTTTTGTATTGGAGTGAGCCTGGGAGCAATGCAGGCAATGTTTCATATTAGAACGCCGGTCATGGTCAGATTTTGATGCTGCTAGCACTTTCACACCACTACTGTCCTGACGAGTGTCCGTCCATTGTCTTCTCCAACATGAAAGACGGATGACTTCGGGTGAGCAGATTGCAGAATTTCAACGTACTTTTTAACCAGCGCAGGTCTTCTTCAAACTGATGGTGAAATTGCTCGCACCCCACAATTTGAACCATTTCCTTCTTTTACATGAGAAAAACCTTGGGAAGTGACTTTCACTGTCACCGACTCTTCCCATTTCCGAACATCCTTCAGTCACAATTAAGAATTATAGTCCACCTCCAAGATGAAGGCGAAAGCAGCCAAATCAGACTGTCTATTGTGACCAACCCGTTCCGTGATACAAAACCTTCTTGAAATCTACAAATGAGTTTCAAGCTCTTGAGGCGATCAGTGATCACGTAGCTACACTGTTGCAAGTTCGAGGGCGTATCCTGTTTCTCCAACTTGACCCAGCAATACTTGAAGACTTATGATCTTACCAAGACTCTTGGGAAACCCCACCCCGTCAGCCTTCATCAGTCATTGAGGTCATACTCGAAGTTCCAACCTTCCAAGTTCCTAACCTTGAGTCATCAGCACTGATGCAGTTGCTTGGGAGCTGGCTGCCGGGCCTTCAACTGAAAGCATGGGATGTGGCCCGTCGTCACCGTCACGACGGCAATCCTCGCACGGTCAGCATACGAGCAGTGCTGGAAGAGAGTATCACGCCTCCGGACCACACAATAGATCCTCCCGTAACACTGCAGGACGACCTCAACCTTCGTCCCGTCCTCCGCACTCACAAACAGAGAACATTCAGCTGCGGACTTCTCAGCCGTCTTCTGTTTCACTTCGGAATCTAGGCTACGAAGTTGCCTTCTTCCCGAACAAACGCAAGACCGATCGATGGGAAGACCAGCTAGGCGCTGCTGGAAAGCTGCGGTTCTACTCGATTGCGCAGCCAGGGGCAGATCGGGGCGTCGGCATTCTTGGGGTCTACAAAGACCCGCAGGATCGTGAACAGAAGAGTACACTCATTGTCTGCAATATCAACAGAGACGAAGACTCGCATGGGCCTAACGCGCCTTACGCCTCGCAGATACTCGAAGCGTTTTGGGCACACACACTTCAAAGGAATCACAGGCACCTGCGTAGATTCCTGTAAGCGCACTTGAAGTATTTGCAGAATCGTGTATCTAGCTATTGGCACTGACTTACCGTACCCTGCAGATTCGTCAAGGTCGTGGAGCGGGACACCAACAAGGTATTGCGTCGCGAGGTGTGTCCTAGAATGGGCGTCGACTGGCTTGATGCGGCCAATACTCCTCGAAGTCCGATCTATCTGAGCCCGTCTGATCCAAACAATGTATACCCTCCTCAGATGCCGGAGTGCTGGCAATATTTTACTGGTGCTTTCGGTGCAGGCTCCCGACTCGTCAAAACCGCGACGAATATTGCAAACTCGCGTCGTGGAGGTGACCATGAGCTGCTGCTCCTGCCAGAGCACATCTGGATATTGCCACAACCTAACTTTGATCATGACAAGTACAATCTGGAGATAAACTTTTGATATTTCTTTGAGGGACAGGCTTTAAGCGATGAATCTGAAGTTCAATGACAATTAGCATTCAGTGGGTCCTCAGTTAGTCGACAATCAATAGGCGATGTTTCCCTTACCAATTAGCTCGAGAATAGGTGCAAGGTAAGTCAATGGGTTCCTAGAGAGTGGGCCGAGAACAGTAGCCTGGTGTAGTTATTTAACCGAAGTGAGCCAGGTCCTGGCTACTTCGGTAGTTAGCTAGGTATCGCCAAGGTATCTCGAGTGCTTTCCAAGGTTCACAACGGGCCTTCGGCGGCAGTCAGCCCAACGTGAGACTTCCATGACATGCGTCACAGGTGCTAAAATAGAGTGACAGAGAGATCATGTTCTTACTACCTAGGTAGCTGGGAAGGACGTGATGTCAGTTATATAGTCCAGCCATACTGAATGGTGGACCGGACATACTAAGAGTATCCTTCACTTCTATCTAGCCCATGATCCTCAGTTGTGAATCTGTTAATCTCACAATGGGTGCTCGATGTGACCTGATTGAGGTGCTGATGGATGCCCGGATACTACCGGTACCTAGGTATTTTATCCCTCTGACCTCACATGACAACGAAACAATGGGAACAGTAATAAGAATGTGGCCGCTGATCCGGCACAGTATATGCGTACTTGTAATTGAACCCATCAGCGACACCCAGCACCTTCTGGCAAGTAGCCAGGTCGCTTGATCACGGACTCGCAAGTGAAGGCAGACGTTGTGATGAGCTTCCACAGCAGTCCAATTGCGAAGTATGGTACACGGGTGTACCTTGCAGATTAGGGCGACAATACATCGGACACACCTACCTAGGTACTCAAGAGCCCATGTATGACAGGTGGAAGTGATTCCCAGTAGGCAGATGTTTTCTATGTCGAGACTCGATGAAGCCAACGTTGGAAAGTGCTGTGTTCTACCTAGGCATGGCATATCGATGCCCCGGTGTTGTATTTCTTACACGACTCTCCAGGGCTCTCTCTCTACTCCAGTTTGGCTGGTGGAATATCTTCAAGGTAAACTTTGCTCACAAGTTGGCAAATTCAGGAGGATCATGAAGGGTCGGCGCTAGATATCCTTCGTGGCAGCTCGGCGCTTGGTATTCTTGTGGGAGAATTCTGTTTAAGTAAGGAGTACGGATAGCGCCGAGTCTATTATATCAGTATCGAGGTGTCCGCTGACATCCGTTTCTGAAGGCTGGGTCCCGCAATGCGTTCGGCGAGCCCGGAAAGCAACCGACCTTGTTTGGATACTATGTAGTCGAACTCGATCACCGTTTCTCGTCCTCGCCGGTCAAACTGGAAATTCCCACAATCGCCTACGCTCACCGTCTGTTCACTCAGGGTGGATGGTTGTCGTCACCATCGGGCCTCCGGGCGCACTTGTGAAGCTACGGCACACTAGAAGAATTCTCGTGAGCCGGTACCGGCTAATTTAGGGGGAACTGCTAGTCAGATATAAAGTTGCTGCGATTATCCTAACTTCCTGACTTTCGGTCATCGAGGTACAGTAAGACAGAGTTCGTGCCATGATATCGCAGATAATGCATCTCGAGCTTCAACATGCGCATATCAGTGAGCTGTTGCATCCCAAATCTGGGAATACTGTATTATGTCTCTGGTTCGGCTTCTTCGTACGAGTAAGTTCTAATTTTGGGATACTGTAAGGCTGTCTATGGAATACGTTTCACATTTTTGCCAAGATAAACACCTGCGTAGACATTCAGGAGTCCAAATTTGTTGCTTGGCAAGAGAGGACCACCATTGACTCGTCCACCCCTTTCGCTTGCGAACGACACTCTTGGTCGGTTTCTGGAAGCCCGAATAGCGCAGTCTAGCTCGCTTCTCGGTGTCATGCAGGTCTCCAAGGGCGGGTCATCTTCACGGAGAGGCTGTGTCCATGGGTGGCGATTCCGGGATGATGGACTATCCGCTGGTTTGGTTCATCAATTGGAAGTAGAGTCTGTCCGCATTAAGCTTTCACTATGACTAGCGTTTCTATGTGGCATGGGAACCGTGGAAAAGCAGACCAGAAAAAAAGAAATGTGGGCAAGAAATCAGTGCACTAGAAATTGCCAAGCGATTCATTGAGTACATAATTATACTCCCTACGCTGTGTACGCCTTGACCGTACTCGCACAAGATATGGATATATATAGAGAGACCATGTGAAGCCCTGCGTAACTTCTGACGATGTTCACCAACTGCGCTCTTTTTTCAATCCCAACTTCCAGCATCGTGGCCTAACATGGTCGTCCTTTCTTTCAACGCCGGCGGGAGCCGTGCCCCCACACTTAACACAATCACCTGCCTCGTGGGCTTTTTCGCCTCGCTTGCCAGCGCCGTCCCTACCCAGCAGCAAAGCGTTGGAGCGCCTCTCCGTGCAAGCCGTCACAACGAGAGGGCCGAGACGCTCGAGGCATGCCTGTCTGCCGCGGGAATCCAGACCTCCCTCCCATCCACTGACACCTGGGCGACCGACATCGAGGCCTGGAACTCCCGTGTCAGCCCCGTGCCCTCAGCCGTGGTGTTCCCCACGAGTGAGGAGCAGGTCTCTGCCGCGCTTACCTGCGCGTCCACCACGGGCACCAAGGTGACCACCCTGGGCGGCAACCGCTCCTTCTCCAGCATGGGCTTCGGCCGCAACGACGGCGCCATGGTCATCAACCTGGTCAACATGAAGCTGCTCGAGTACGACGAGTCCACCGAGCTACTGACCTACGCTGGCCCCGTCATGATCTCCGAGGCCGCGGGCCTGATGTGGAACTCCTACAACCGCACGCTTCCCCACGGACGCTGCCCCGATGTGGGCTTGGCCGGCGTGAGTGCTTCTGGTTTCGGAACCCTGTCCCGTATGACCGGAACCGTGCTCGACAACCTCGTCGGCGTTAGGGTGGCCGTTGCCAACGGCTCCATCTACGACGCGTCTGCGGACCTCAACCCTGACCTGTACTGGGGTGTTCGTGGAGCCGCCAGCTCCATGGGTGTGGTTCTGCAGTACCACCTCAAGACTCTTGAGCCTCCCTCCCAGGTCGTCACCAACTACACCATCGGCTTTTATGACAAGAGCTACGTCCCGACCCAGCAGGACAACGTGAACGCTCTCTTGGGCATTCAGGCATGGGCCCAGAGCGCTGACAACAACGACCTGGTCTCCGTACGCTTCAGCATCAGCACCAACTCCTCCATGGCTGGTTTCTTCTACGGCACCGCCGAGGAGTTCGCCACGGTGTCTGCTTCCATCCTGAAGTACCTGCCCAGTCAGATGACCGTCAAGTCGAGCGAGTTCGACTGGTGGACCTCGGAGAACATCAACACTCCCGGCATCATCGCCAAGAGCATCACCCCCCGCCGCTACTTCTACATCGCCTCGGTGACCATCCCCGAGTCCGCGCCCCTCGACAACGTCACCGCGTGGTCGCTCTTCTCCAACACCGCCTACGCCGCCAAGCTGTCCGACGCCTCGTCTTCCGGCTTCGTCGACATCTGGGGCGGCGAGTACAGCAACTCGGTGGCGGCCGACACCTCGGCGTGGAAGCACGACGCCAACCTGCTGCTGATCCGCTGGGACATGCGCAGCTCGGCGTTCAACGTGCCGTTTGCCGACTCGAGCCTCGACACCATGCGCACAAACTTCTACACTTTCGTCGACGCGTACAAGGCGGCGGGCGGAACCCCCGGTGGCTTCACCACGTACCGTGACGAGAAGTGGACGATTGAGGAGACGGCTGAGTACTTGTACGGTGACAACTGGGCGAAGCTGCAGCAGATCAAGACGGAGTTTGACCCGAACGAGGTTTTCAACACTGACCCTCAGGCCATTCCGGCTTTGACTTCGTGAGTCTGAGGTTTTGCATAAATTGCATGATTTGATCGAGGGCATAGTTAGACATCTACATCTGTAAATAGACAAACCGGAAATATAGGCGGATCAAACAGTCCTGATGGCTTTGATTGTCAATGATCTTTCATCTGGGTGACTAGTAGAACAGAAAAAGGCTCTCACATTTCGGATCATCATGGTGAAGCCAGGCGCCAACAGCCCGGGACGCTGGGCAGAGGTCCCTCGCGGACAGCTGCTCTTGTTTTCGAATGCTCAGCAAAGTGAGATAACTGAGCACGAGATTCCACAGAATGTGGCGGGTGGTCAGGTATCCGGGGATCTGGTGCGAGGCAGGTCCACATGGGGTTGGTGGACTTCAGGAGTTTCCGCCGGCGCACGAATTCAGGGAATTCGATCGATTATATCAAAATCAGTAGACTGCTTTCCCTTGTTTAGGCCGAGAAAAGACCGCTACGGGGCTACGGCTGCGTCCAACCTCCGTTACCGAACGCATTCCGCAAGCAGGAACAGCAGCTTCGCACTGCCACTGCCAATGATCTCTAGAACAGCCAGGCGATCCATACCACTCAATTTGCCGTCGATAATCTGAAATTCCTTCTCAATCAGCTGAAGCCCAATTAGCTTCCAGTGAAATATACAGGACCGCCAAGCCCTGTGCAAGAACTTACAATAGTCTTTTCATCCATGTCACCTGCCTGATCCGCAACCCTATAAGGTAGTGTAGAACGATCCCGGAATATCTCCTCCGTCCCATTCCCTGCAGAAACTAACCACCGTGTTTGCCGTGATGCCATGATTGAAGTCTGGGTTCCCAGGTGCTCGCGTACCAAACTCTGCCACGATGTGAGGCGCTGCAGCCCAACAGCGTGAAAGATCATTCCCTCGCCTTTCCAGTGACAGAGATTTCGAGAAACATCGGTGTCCCAAGGTCTTATTCGCGAGATGCCTCGCTGAAAATCCCGACCCTATAGATCAGCCGCCGATTCCGCCATCTCCTCGTGAGTGCGCTTGCGAGACGGCTGCTGCAGGCAAGACAGTACGGCTTGCTGCTCGATGTACTTCTTCGAGCTGGCAGCCGAACTTGGCATCTGGCTGATTTAAGCCTCAAAAACTTCGATGTTGGGGCACTTGCGTCTGAAGGGGGTACACTTTTCGTGACCCTTGCTGTTGACTGCGATTCTGGCGTTGAGCGCACAACGCTGTACAAAATTCTCGTCAAAGACTTTGAACATTCTGACATCGTAGCGCACTAACTTTTCCTCGCGGTTGGAAACTCCGTTATCTTGCGCAGTTACACAGCCGAGCATGACCAGTTCGCAGCGCCACCTTTCTAAGTGTGAGGCTTGAGCAGCTTGGCAGATATGTTGGGGATGTAGAGGGACGGTCCCAGGTGGACTATTTCGTTCTGCCGCGCTCCTCAACTTCTCGATGTCCACGCGCCTGATCGACCTGATAAGTTGAATGCCTGCGAGGCGAGCAGACTCAACATCTCCTAGTATCCACAGTGTCAACTCTTGAAGCGATGTCGAGGACAAGGGGTCATCGTCACACTCACCAACCAGCTTAGAAAGAACGACCAAGCCCGCATCTGCTGAAGGCCGGCTATTCCTCCTATAGGAAGCAAGGTCCTCGTCATCAGAAGCGTCTATACACTTTTGCACCCACTCTGGAGGAGACAGTTGATTGCCTACATGGATCCAAGAGAAGCGAGGCTGCTGGAGTGCGAGTTCGTTGAAGGCCATCTCGTACTGCTTCAGGTCCCCAATCTCTTGTGCAACCCATAGCCACTGATATGGTAGAAGGCGGGCAGGATTGGTTTTCGTAGCACGCTGAAAGGCGTCGCCTAATGCATTGTACCGTTCGGACAGAAGATACATCGAAGCAGGTGTCCAATTCCGAGCGCACGTGGCGAGGCAATGGGTCATCATGCACTTGTTCGTTAGGATCGTGATCTCAAGGGCCAGCGGAAGGTCTAGCTCGGGGAGCTTCTCAGGCTGTCCAGGCCAATGGACAAGGTTCATGAGCACCTCAAAGGCGCCTGCGTGGTCCTCTGGCAGCTCAACTTTCCACTCTCGGCCATCTATGGGCTTTGACTCCACGAACGGTCCGTAGAGCATCGTCATCCAGGGCCGAGCGGACCGGGAGAGAGCATGCGAGCAGACGAGGAAGCACACCTTGGCCTCGCCAACAATTAGTTTGAGGTCGCCGTGGGGGTCGATCTCGATACCTAGGTAGTCTTTGAGATCGCGCTTCGGATTTGAGGGTCCATCGTCGGGTCGAGAATTTGCGCCGCCGATCTCGATTTGTCGTTGCGGGAGTCGGAGGAAGACTCGGGTTGGAGGCTCGGCGACCTAGCGGGAAGGTGGCTGTTGTCATTTTGGTGATCGGCGCGTGGCTCTGGAGGGGCGCTGTTCGCGCTGGCGGGAGGTCCTGCCATGTTGATGACGAGGCAGGGTTGGGGTGGTGCCGAGTGTCTGGGCGTTCGAGACGAGATCAGCTGCTATGCTTCAAACAATGGAATCGATCGAGAGAATTGTGGAGGGAAAGGAGAATTTTCGAGATGCGGACGTGTTGAGGAAAGTGGAGTGAAGGACGTCGAGAGAAAGGAAGATCGACGGAGGGAGACGAATAGTTGGGGACTATACCTAGGTAGCAGGAGGCGCTGGATGACCACGTGCTTCTGGAAGGCTCTGTCCTTGACGAGCGTAGATTGGGAAGTTGCGAGCTGTATTGCAGGTGAACTTTGCCAGAGCGTCGACTTAAAGCCGTCCAGGGTAGAGTTTCAATCCGTTGTAGTTGTAGGGGGACGGTGAGGTGAAGTTTGGGGGGGGGGGGGTTGGAGAGACAGGCTGGATGGAAGCCCTGTCCTGTCTCTGGTCATCTCCTTCAATACTGGTCTTCCCTCTACCAAGCGATTCATCAATCAGTGAATGACTGGGTCGTGCGATGAGCGCACAGGTCGTCGACGAATTGAGAAACTTTGGCCGTTTGTCGCCGACAGAAAGAACTATTACTTTAGACCTGTGATTCGTAGACCGAGAGGCAGACTACCTCGTGAATGTTAAAGCTTCCAACCAAGAACAGGTGTTGAGACTAGGACCGACCACTGTGGCTGTGTCGAAGATCCTCCGTACCCTTCCTACTACCCATGATCATCAGACTGAGGGCACGTCGACGTCTGAGAACTCCCTGGCGACAACCAAGAGTGCAAGGTTACTTACCTAGGTAATGCCCTGCGACAGTGTCAGTCCATGCTCTCAATCTGGATAATGGTAGTCATCGCTGATCCCCCAAAGTATTATCAAAGCTTGGAAGCAGGCCAGTGAACATCTGATATATTCAAGCGAACTTGAGGTACTGAACATTCCCGTCTATACCATCCGCCAAACCGACCGTGCCACGCTGCGCATCCGCATCGGTAGTCGGGACCAAAAGGAGCTGTCTAACTGATGCGAAATCCCGTCAATCCCGGATCCGAGTATGCTTTCAAAAGGAAAAGCCCATCAAACAAAGTGCGGGAGAGAGACAGAGAGATAGAGAGGGGGAGAGAGTAGTTGGAAACAGACAGAGATACAGCCAAGAAGAAACCTTGGCCATCTCACGGACATATTCCTCGGCATTCTCAGGAACAGAAAACCACCCAGCCTATGTCCGCCCCTGCTTCAGCCGATCATGCCTCAACCTCCGCGTCAGCTTCTTGTACTTCTTCTTCTTCATCTTGAGCTTCCGCTGCCTCTTGACACTAATCGCCTCCCACCGAGTCTGCCGCAGCCGCGTCTCCGCCCTCTGGAAGTTTAGCTGCCGTGCACGCATACGCCGAAGAAACGGCTGCGATGGCTGATCTTCTTCCCGCTCCTGATCCAGCTCCCCGACCGACGCCGATTCCACACGCCCACCTCCACCCTCCACCGAGATGGTCATCCGCGCCGCGTTTCTGCTACGGCCGCGCAACCCTGTCGACGGCGTCGATGCTTCGGTGTCTTCTATCAGCTCGGGGCTGTGCGCCACGATCTTGACCTCGCCGTGCGCGTCTGTCGTCTCCTCAATCGTGAAGACGGCCTTGTACACGCGCTTCTGTACCTCCTCCTCCAACTCGGCACCAGCATCCGCCGCATCGGCGAGCCTGGCCGCCGCTTCCGTCTGGAACGCGTCCACGCTCTCAGCCTGCGGCAGCGGCGGCGGGCGGAACGGCAGGAACTGCCCGGCCATGTTGTTGACCTGCACGGAGATGTCGACGCCCTCGGCGTTCAGCAGGTCGTGCTTCTGCTGATGCTGGTCCATTTGATCGAGCTCAGCGTTGTGGGCATCGGCCTCGGCGATAGCCTCTTGCTGCTGTAGAGATAGCGGGCGTTGATGGTGCTGCCTGTGGTGGCCATCCGTGGTGTGGTTATCGAGGTCGTCGACGGTGCGGGAGAGGGTCGAGATGACCTCGGCGGCTTTTGCGTTGCGTGAAGGGGTTACGAATATCGAGGCGAAGGCGCCTTCGGTTACGTTGCGTGGTAGACCACGGGTTACGGAAATGGGCCGGTGGAGGGAGAAGAAAGAGGAGAGGGCGAGGACTAGATTGACGGAAGGATACGATTAGCCTCAAAACACGATAGAACATCAAAGACGAAGGCCATCATCCAACATACAATCACTAGGTATGTGCGCCGTGGTAGGCACGCTCGGGAACTTGAGCTTGTCAGAGGTATCCTTGGTCTTGCGTCGCCTCTTCTCGCCCGAAGCCTTTGCCTCGCCAGTCTTTGCCTCGGTTGCAGGCTGGACCGACTGCCTCACGGGCGGATCTTCGGATCCATTATCGCGCGATGGCTTTGACGATGAATAACGCCTGCGCGATGCGGGTCTGTAGGTGCGGGTGACGGTGGCTCGAGGGAGTGTCGAGAGGAGGGGTGACGAATGAGGGCCGGTAGCGGCCACGCGCCGCACCGAGCTGGGCAACATGGCGCCGTCGCTGGGTGGGGTGAGGGTAGTTGTGAGTTGCGCGAAAGGAAGAAGTAGTTATCGTGGGGAAGGAAAAGAGGTTTGTGGGATGAATGGCGATGGCGGTGGAGGAAGGCTTCAGCCGCCCTTTAGTTCACCTCTTGGTTGTTAGGTTGAAGTCGGATTTCGCAAGTGATCAACTTAGCGGCGAGGAGCACAGGCCACCTTCATCTCAGCCATCAGACTCCTTATCTCCGAGGTCTTAACTCCTGAGATAGAACAGACGCGGTCTTCGAGCCGAGATGTCTTGGTCGAAAATGCTCACCTTTGTTTAACGGATCCAATGTACAGACGGACGAGAGAAAGAAATGATTGGAATTCTTCGTTGGTTAAGATAAGGCAATCATTGCCGTCCTCTATGTGATGGTGCATGGTATGCCCACTACGCGTTCTTTTCCGGCCAAATCCTGATGCTCCGAGTTGAGTGACCATGTTTTTGTCCAGTCCAAACGCCATGCAAAATGCAAATTATAGACACAATGACCTTGCTCTCATGCGCCCTAGCAAGAATGGTTCTTGGGTTAAATTACCCCTTCCAAGTCAGCCATACCCAGTAAAGAGCCACCATCCACAGCACCCGCCACGCCGTCGTCCACAACTCCCTAAACACTACCCGCAGGTTACCCCTACTCAAAACTCCTCCCCGCCTCACCACAGACGCCGCCTTCCATCTCGACTTGCCCGCATCATAACAGTACTCATCCTCCTCGCCCAGATCAATCTCGATCTTGGGCCCCCCTTCGTCGCCCCAGCCCCATTTGCCGCCGCGGGCCTTCTCTCGATTCGAGCTATGCCTTGCCAGCCCCTTCATATTCCCGCCAGGACGCTTAGGCGACGCATTGCGCGCCTGCGCAGCGAGTCCGTTGGATTTGAAACCGGGCGTGAGCGACGCGCTCCTATCGCGTGTGCCGGATCGGTTCGGCGGGGTGTGGTAAGACGACGCGGACGAGTTGAAGCCCTGGCCGGTGGTCGTATGCTTGTGTGTATCGTGATCCTCCTGCTTTGCCTTGAATACCGGGAGAATGCCCGAGCGGGCCGTTTTCTCGGGCTCGAGGGCGAAGGGCGTCAGGTGGAGTAGGGGCACGAGAAATGCGCGGATGGTGAGCATCATAAAACAGACGAAGGCAAACCCACCGTAGCGCGCGTAAGTACCCAGCTGATTGGGCAATAGGCAGAGATGCGTCTGCAGCGTTGGCGTGTCGTCACCGGATAGAGGCTTTCCGTCCGCGTCAATCGGGTTGTACATGCTCACCATGAGAAACCCTGGGGTAGGCACCCCCATTGCCATACTGATGCTCTTGACTGTGATCTCTTTCACATTGCCCTTATTATCGGCATGTGTGAGCTCGCAATAGTCGTGATCATCCCCCGAGAAAGCCTGCACCACGTTCCCAACTTTCTTCACCAGCTCAACAGAGTCCATATCGTTCAGCACATTCTGGTATTGGTAGCCGCGCGACACGGAAATGGCATTTCGGTGGTCCACGTCCTGTGGCGGGTTCGCTGGCGGCCAGTGTTCGCGTAAAGGTCCGCATGGCGTTCCTGGCGGTCGATACAATGGCACGTGTGAGAGCAATATGGTCGGGAGTCCTGCTTTGCCTTCACCTGGGTTCAGCGTGGGGCCGCTGCTGAAATCCGCCGAGCTGACTTCCTCCACCTGCTGCACTTGCTTCATATCTGGTGTCTCCCCACGCAGGCGTCGCAGCTCTCGCTCCACGGCCTTGCTCTTCGTAGTCTGCACTTTCTCAAGAAACTCCTCAACAGGCCCATGCACTTGACTCAAGTCGGCCACGGACCGTTCATTGGAACTTCGCGCACTGAATGACAGGGTGTCCACTGAGACGAAAGTGTGGTTTGCGATCACGTCGACCCGGTTCATATCGCCAAAGTATGCCTCGAACCGATTCCTTACTGGTACTTTGACACCTGACCCGTATCCCAGATCGTGGTTGCCCGGCAAGCTGGCAATAAACCTCCTGCCTCTTTGACCGGAGCCATATTTCGAGATCGCTGCGTAAGGGTCGACAAAGATCTTGATGAATCGCATGTACTCCCGCAGCCAGTAGTCCTCGCCGTACTTCTTCTTCCACTTCTTCGCCGGGCCCACCTCGTTCTTCGGCCGTGGGTTCCAGGCCAAATCCGGAGTATCTCCGTGTAAGGTGGCCCATTCTCTCCCACCATCGAACAAGTCGCCTAGGAAGAAGACAGTATCGGGATGCAACTGCTCCTGGAGCTGGTTATACGATCGGCGCATGTAGTTGTCGGTAATAGCAACAGTCAGCGAGCTGATGGGCCATGGCCGGCCAGGGTACGATTTCGGATCTATTATCTGGGGGTCGGCGACAAGAACGAGATGGTGAGGCGTGGCTTCTGAAGGCTAGAGTGTTCAATCACGGGTCAGCTTGAACGAGTTTACCTGAGATGTCGCACAGACAGAGTACAAGCCCCTTACCCATTTCTCCCAATTCTCCCATGCACACCTCTCCACTCTGTTAACAAACACCCATCTCTCCCCCCAAAGCATGACCAGAACCCATACCGCCACCAGCGCGTGCGGGAAGCTCAGCACTCTGCTTAGCGCCAGGTTCCTGTGCAGCTGGTGCGCCGACTGCAGTAGCGACGCCCACGCGGCCTTCTTACCCCTGGTGCTGCAGAAGCTCAGCAGCGAGTGCCATAGGCGTTGCGCAGTTGCGAGGCAGTCGTCGACTAGGCTCGAATCATCTCCAAAGGTCTCTTGGCGGAGTCTTGACGAGGCGAAGGGGGCCGAGGACGAGGATGCGCCGTTGTTGTAGCTGTAGCTCGCCATGGCAGGGGGCGGGCCTAGCACAAGGACCAACGGGTTTCAAGAAGGTGTCGGCGCCGTGTTGTTGTAGAAGAAGCGTCAATCGGAGGCAGAGGTCCACAGTATGGCCGGGTCGGCAATGTGTAGCTCGAGTAGGGAGGAAATGGGAATTGAGATGGGCAGTGGACAGCCACGTCCATGCTTACAATTACACGACGCGCCGCGGTCAGCGGCCGAGGTTACGTTGGAGCTTACACGCGCAAGCAAGCACAATACCACCGAAGATCGTTCCCCGCACAGTCGACGTCTTGGGATCACCAGACCTCTGAGCTGTTTACGAGGAAATTAGATGCGGCGAGATCAAGAATGTGCTAATTAAAGCACTTTCATAGTAGGTATTTAGGTTCTGTTGTCCGTATTGCTAGCGTGACAACCCCTGCGGCATTTGTCCTACTGCAGACGTCCTCCCAGACGTGGCCATCTGAGAAAGGAGTAAGGTCATCTGCAGCCCGAGATAAGCCGAGGTTCCAATTCATATTGCCAACTCGAAGATCACGGCTAATTTCCGTAACTTTTTTGATAATGGCCGAATAGAACGCCAGACGAGACTTCCACTCATTGCAAACAACCTTCTCCTCACGAACACTTCATGCTAGTAGTCTCTGCTGCAACCGTCGTGGCTTGCTTGATACGGTGGTAGTCGTAATCTGCAACACCCCGTTGTGGTTGTACGAGTTTGTCCTCTGCGTCTCAGTCCACCGAAATGGCTACTTAGTGTTGCACTGTCTCAAATCCATGCAAACCATCCACAAGAACGAGGACCTTCCGGCTTCCGAGTCCTCCGCATCCCCCGAGTGTAACAGGCCGACTGGGTTGTTGTTGTTGTCGCCGTCCTTGCTGGGAGGCGATTGGCGCCTGTCGACGAGTTCAAAGCGACGGTTCCCTCTGCGCTCGGCCACTCATTTGAACGGACTAGCAGCTTCTACCTACCACAGGTGGCATTGCTGGCAGAGAACGCATGTACAGCTCGGAAAAGTCGTTGGTCTTGGAGAAGCCTCGAAAGCTTGGAACATGATGCAAACTCTTTTGTCGAGTCTCCAGGCTAGGAACGCCATCTGTGGACCGAACAATGGCACTCGCGGTTCAGGATTGAGCCTCTTCCCAAACCCAGTGACACTCCGAATGGAGGGTGTCGTCTGGCCTCCTTGTCTTTTCCAGCTTCGCGTGCGGGGCCTGCACCAGTCGTGCAGCAACATGCCACCATGTTACTCAAGGTTGGGAATGAAAAGGGCCCGGGCTAACAGTCTCTCGCAGGGACTTTCTGCAGCTGTCCCCAATCGGCCGTCAACAACTACGCAGCTAGTGGGTCTCATAGCACAGCAGCAGTCCTATGCAGCGTCCCTCACTGGCAGCAGATGCAGACAAAAGGGGCCTCGGTAAGGTATCAAGATGGCACAGAATGTCCGTTCTTAAGTCCATCTCAAAATATCTTGATACTCCTCTAGTCCAGTCATCTTATCGATATCGACCTTCACTCGTAGTGTTCGCTCAACCATCATGACTCTACAAAAGGCAGCCGCAAACGTGGTCACGGCCCTGGTCGACACCGGCCTTGGTCACCTTGTCTGTCCTAGAAGTTCGGATCTCTACGCAAAACGAATCGCCGACTACTGGTCCCTTACAGCACAGAAGCACCCTCACGCTATATTGAACCCCAAGAACAACAAGGATGTGGTGGAGATCATGAAGGTTCTCGTTGCGAACAAAGACTGCCAGTTTGCTATGAGGAGCGGCGGGCATATTGCCTGGGGCGCGAGTAATATTGAAGATGGCATACTGTAAGCTGAATCATCGGTCTCTGTTCTCTCGATGGTCGCTTTCGTTGTGAGAAGTGCTCTGTGAAAGCGTCTCCCTAGAAGTTGACTCCAGGAACCTGGCAGCTATCGAGGCAGGTCCTTTGCCACGCAGCTTCACCGAACAAGCTCCAAAATCAGAGTACTAACCGTGACAGAATTGATCTCGGGTTGCATATGAACAATGTGTCTGTAAATTCAGATAAGACACTAGTGTCCATTCAGCCCGGTGCACGTTGGCGAGATGTGTAAGTGTCCTCACCGGTAGCTTCGCGAGTTGAACGACCGCTAACATCTCAAAGATACAAAATCATCGAGCCATATGACATCGCAGTCGCTGGAGGCCGCACTGGTGGGGTAGGCGTGGCAGGACTCTTGACAGGCGGCGGCATCTCATGGTACATCCCACGAGTAGGATTTTGCTGCGATCAGCTCGTCAACGCCGAAGTTGTTCTCGCCGACGGAAGGATTATCAACGCCAATGAGAACGAGCACCAGGATCTATGGCGCGCCTTGAAGGGTGCGAGCGCCGGAAACTTTGGCATTGTCACACGTTTTGATGTCAAGACACTGCCTTGGGAGGGCCTCTGGGCTGGTATGCTCTTGAGTGAAGCGACCGTTGAGAATTCCGCGAGACACGTTGCCGCGATGAAGAAATTTGTCGACACCTCGGAGCAGTTCCCGAACAATTCCTATATCGTTTTGTGGAACTACGAGCCGGTCAACTTCAAGGACATCATTTTGACTACCTTTGCTGGAAACACAAAAGGAGTGGAGAACCCCCCGGAGCTCAAGGAACTGCTCGATATTCCTACCATCGTCAAGGACTTCAAGCAGACGACCCTGCACGATTTTGCCTGCACCATGGAGCAGCCCTACGGCTATCACAACTTCTGGCACACCACAACTTTCCTCAACGACCCCCGCATCATGGCCAAAGCCGTCGAGATCCACGCGGCCACAGTCGCCAACATGAAGGCCGCCAGCAAGACGGGCCACTTCAGCTCACTGTGTCTTTTCCAGGCGCTGCCGAATTTCTACGGGAAAATCAGCGACGCCGCGGGTGGCAACGTCATGGGCATCGACCAGCACCTCAAAGGGCGCAACGCCGTGTCGATGCTGCTGTCTGTCAACGTCAGCGAGGAGGAGCTCAGGGCCTATGGGCTCCAGCTTGCTCGTGAGTACCTGAACGAGGTGGAGGAGTATGCAAAGTCTGTGGATGGATATATGCCCTGGTGCTACGTGAACTATGCCGACAAGGCGCAGAAGCCGCTTGCATCGTTGTTGGATCCGCCGGCGATAAGGGCGGTGGCGGAGAAGTACGATCCTGAAGGCGTATTCCAGAAACAAGCACCAGGCGGTTTCAAGATTTCGGAATGCTAAGAACACAGGCGACCCTAAATCGATTCTGACCATGGCCATAGGGATCGCAATCATTGCATGCAAAGCAGATACCCGGGTAAATCTCTTGTGTGTTGAGAGGTGTATATTATACCGATAACTCTCCCGAGTCTGCACACGTGTTGAGAACAGTACGGTCAAATAAGTACTAAGACCAAGCGATGCGAATAGACTGAATTATACGTTCATAAGTTAACTGGTAAAGAAGCTATCAGAAGAGAATGTGTGTGCCAGAAGGGCCTCTAAACACTGTTTCAAGCTTACCTACTTAGTAGTTACTACGTAATAGCCATTTTCTCGTCACCACGTGGGCGGACTTTTCGTGACTAGAACTTCACCCGATGGATATTGAAATCCTCCAGCTTTGCAAACATCACCTGGCGGCCTACCTACTGATCCCAGGGAATTTTTTATTTTTTTTTTGTGCCAAGTTGAGCCCCTTTCAAGGGTGCTCTATGTAGGTAGGAGGCAGCTGCATACTACTTAATGTATGGTAGCTATTTCTAGATCCCACGATGACAGCCGTAATGGAAGAGTAAAATATGATCCTCATCATCTTGCGTCTAGCTATGCTATGCCATTTTTACAGCCCACCACATCAAAGACAAAGACAAGAGTAAAGACTTTCCAGTCCCAGCTACTTCTCATATATGAGGTATGATGTTCGACCAGTCAAGGTCCGCATACACTCCAGCAGGCATACCCCTCAAGCTCACAATCGACTCGATCAACACCATCATCCGCGCCATGACATAGCCGATCGCAAACGGACCATGTACAAGTAGTTTGCCCCAAGTCGGCAGCATGGCAGCCACCTCCAGAACCGTCGAAGCCTCTCGCTTAAATACAAAGCGTCCTATGAATGGCGCATAGTATGCACCAAGCGGCAGCGCAAGCACGAACAAGACGATGAGCGACAAGTCCATCACGTTGGAATACTCGTACAAGAGAAATTCGAAGTGGGACGGGAAAGAGATCTTCCAGGCAACGCCGATGTGCAGGCCGTAATACATGGCCTGGAAGAAAAGCAGGTATATCGTGAGGCCCCAGCCGATGCCTTGAGCAGGATGAATGGTGCTGTTTGCAATGGTCCGCCGGGTTCCCGTTGAAGACGAAAGTAGTCGCGATTTTGACGAGACTCCCAGAAGGGGTTCAAAAGTACACTTCAGACCGAACCAGAATGGGGCGATCAGGCTCTTCGTGTCTGGAGCTGGCCGGATAAAATCCAGCGGTGTGCGCTCGAATACCTCCGGGTCTATGTCATGGCCGTCCTGACGGTGCCATTGACAGACCTCCTCCACAGTAGCGTTCATGGGTATGACGATTGGACGGGCGGGATCAAGAGGCTTGTGCCACCAGAAAATGTGTGTATGGTACAGAGGATGAACGCCAACGTCTCGAGCTCCAAGGGGGTGATAGGGAGGCTTTCGATGCCCCGACCGATGCAAAAAAGACAGAACCAGCCCATTTGACCCATTGTAACCGACCTAGCCAGGCCGTCAGCCTTGTTGATGGCCTTGATGTCGATGTCGTCAATTCGTGGTACCACTAGCACCTTGAGCCTCTCCAGGTATGCCAGCTGGTAGCTGTCCACGGCGAAGACCATGTTCGTATTGTCATTCTCATTCCCACGCAGCGGTGCTACCATGATCCCGCCCATATCCGCAAAGAAGCCGTGCCTGATCGTCCACTCGTCATGGCCCAAGGCTTTGAAGGTCGGGACCGATTGCCGTGCAGAAATCCACTGCTCGGCTGCGAGGGCCACTAGGACTTCGGGGAAGAAGATGGTGAACAGTTGCCAGCGAAACTTGTAGAAAAGGAAGCGCCAGCCGCGAGTGCGCTCGTCGGGAATATTGAGACAAAGTGACGTCCAAGTACACAGCCATACCGTGCAGAGGGAGCTGTAGGCAATGTCAAGGGTTCCACGGACATTCGGGCCAGAGACCCAACCGCACAAGGCATCGGGGGCTGGACAGAATGCCATCGACAGGGCGAGGGATGAACAGTAAATAAGCTGGAAGAACTTGTGTCTCCACTGTACCAATGAAAAACAGAGAATTTTGAAGAAAAGAGGAGCTCCTGTGCACACGTTCAACAAGATCGGAAATGCGGGTTCGACATTACCTATACCAACGAGCATAATCCAGACAAGGGACAGTCGCCCCCGAGCGCATGCGCGGCTCTGAGAGATGGAATTAGATTGACAGCTGCAATTTCATGTATCTATCTACCTGGAGAAGTAGCTGCCCAGGTACAAACGCGAGGTGGCCTGCTTCAGCGACAGCTCTCGACTCTGTGGCCTCGGGAGAGTGACATGACTGCGTACAAAAGTACGTTCCCTGAATAGGTGTGTGTGCTCTGCAGAACATCGAAAAGCCGGCCCGCGACTCGTCTCCTGCAGTTCTTGACGCCGAATACCAATGACCAACAACGAGCGCCTTCTTGGTGACCTAGATGTCAAGACTAACTGGACGGGTATGACAGGCTGCAGTGACGAACTTATCGAGCAGAACTTCTGCGTTCCCGGACAGTGCTTCTTTCCTTTCCAAAAACAGTCTTTAATTTACGAGACTTCGATGTAGATGATCCAGCCCTACGAGCACTGAGGCAATACAAGGCTGAAAGCTCGCCACGGTACGCTGACACGCGGCGGGAACACCAACGGAGCACTCAACTGCCCAAACCACCACTATTTCCGTGCGCATATCACCTCCTTTCCCTGGCATGCAATCTGGAACCCTGCGAACTTATATCGGTTGGCTGCACTTCTAGTCCATAACTTATACTTATCGTGGCTCGTGACGCAGTTCTCAGGTTTGACCCTTGCAGTACCTAGGTAAGCAATGAACAGCCAACGAAAATGCCCTATCTACCGCCAGCCTGGTCGGATTGCTGCAATGACGCTCCTTTCTGGCGTCGTGCATGCACACGGGTGGATATAAACAAAGTGATACACTGTTACGGCCCCCAAACCCCCAAGCGAGGAGTGTTCTCCGCCTCCTGGTGTGAAGGACCGCTGTTTGTCCTGCGCTCATCAACCACACTGTATCCTACTGCACGAGAAAGTTCTGGACAGGAGAAACAATACTTAGGTATTATCAGAATCGACCCTTTTCAGACTCACAGCGTTCCCTGATCTCGCCTAGTCACATCTGATCTTCTCATAATACGCCAATGATGGCCGGCCATGAGGCGGCTGTGAAAGCGATCTCGACGACAGTCCGGAGTCTCTATAATAGGCGCGAGACATTCCGAATTTTCCATGGCTCGACAAACAGTACACGTCCGAGCCACTCTGATCGCAAGGTCGATATCAGTGCGTTGAAAAATGTTCTCAAAGTCGACACCATCAATCGCTGTGCGCTCGTTGAACCCAATGTTCCTATGGACCGGCTTATCGAGGCAACCCTTGCTCATGGTTTGATACCCCCCGTCGTCATGGAATTTCCTGGAATTACAGCTGGCGGGGGATTCTCCGGATCAGCGGGCGAAAGCAGCTCGTTTAAATACGGGTACTTTGACCAGACGGTCAACTGGGTGGAAATCGTGCTGGCTAACGGCGAGGTTGTCAAAGCGTCCAAGGTACTTATTTTTTTCACCCCTACTCTTCTCCCATATTTCGAGCCTTATTCTCTATTCATTTCCCTCGTTCCTCAATCTTCTTTCGACGGACCATGTTCGGGAGGAAGTCGGCTAACAATATGGGTGAAGGAGGAAAACGCGGACTTGTTCAAGGGGGCGGCTGGATCTCTAGGGACGCTGGGGATTACCACGCTCATGGAGCTGCAGTTAATTCCTTCCAAGAATTTTTTCCAGATTACCTATCACCGGAAAAAAAAGTATACAGGATGCCATACATGCCATCAAGAGGGAGACCGAAAACGAATCTAATGACTACGTCGATGGCATCGTCTTTTCCAAAGACAACGCAGTCGTCATGACTGGCAAATTGACTGACGACAAGCCGCCTTCGAGAAGAGCACGCACCTTCAGTCGTCCCTCGGATCCATGGTTCTATCTTCATGTCAAAGACCGGACCTCCCCTAAGGGCAGCTCCAACACGGTACCTTTACCTCACGATCTTGATGCCTACGATGCTTTTGACGAGCCCCTAGTCGACTATATTCCTATGGCCGACTACCTTTTCCGCTGGGATCGCGGCGGTTTCTGGATGGGCCAGTATGCCTTCGCCTACTTTCCTCTCGTGCCTTTCAATCGTCTGACACGATGGTTCCTCAACGACTTCATGCACACCCGCATGCTCTACCGTGCCCTGCACAGCTCCGGCACACACTCGTTCGAACATATCGTCCAAGACTTGTCGCTACCCTACCCGACCGCTGCTAATTTTTATCGACTATACAGCATCCGAACTCGATGTCTGGCCTCTTTGGCTATGCCCCTTGCGCCAGATCCAGCGGCCCACCTTCCATCCCTCCACCGTCGTTCCCTCCAATTCCGCTAGTGAAGAAGCTGGGGAGAAGCTGGAGGCACAGCCCATGCTGAACATCGGCCTCTGGGGAACTGGGTCCAAAGACCGAGCCGAGTTCCTAAGACAGAACCGCCAGCTTGAAAGCAAATTGGCCGAGCTTGGCGGAATGAAGGTGCTGTACAGTCACACGTACTATACTGAGGGCGAGTTCTGGCAGATCTATGATCAAAAGTGGTACGAGGACCTGAGAAGGCGATACGGGGCTACGTCGCTCCCAAGTGTGTATGAGAAGGTGAAGATGGACTTGAGCAAGTTCTCAGATGGGCGAGAAGCTCGGACGTGGAGAGAGTGGCTCTGGTCGGTGTGGCCACTCGCAGGTCTTGTGGGAATTCGGTCTGCTATTAGGAGTCGGGATTATTTGCTGCACCGGAAGCCTGGCTGGATGTATAAACCAGACAGTCAGAAATAGTAGGTACAGCTGAGCAGTATTCCCTTCCTTAGCGAACCTAAGCTTCAACAGAATAGTGGTGCTCTGAACGTTTTCAAGCACCTGGGCATCTTGGATCCTACTCTGTATCCTATACAAGCAAGACACACGCGGGTTTCGAGTGATTGCAAGCGAAAATAACAAGTCGATGTGCATGACAGCAAGCGGAAGCCCCCTGCATGGCTTGCGTTGGACTGACAGCCCACAGCTGCTGGTCTTTTCTCGCAATGTTTCGCTTCCGCCGCTTTACCGGAATGCATACCACGTAACTGTTTTTTTTCTGGAACGAAAGCACCTCGATATCCTCACGATCTACAAAACTACATCATATTTTCAGGCGGCGCCGCATTCTCTAGCGCATATCATTGTCCCTCTGTGCTAAGTCTCAGCACCTGCGACTATAAGTTGGCCTCACTGTCTTAAAGTGTTTATTTAATTTTTCAAAGTTTCCCTTGTGTTTAATAAAAGATCTAGCTCAAATCCGACGAACTCGATGCGCCAGCGACACATGGACATGGTCACCTCATCTGACCTCTCTGAGAGTCCTAGTGCAGCGTGCGCCGTCAAGAAGCGTGACAATTTCACGCTACCCAACCCCGAAACGGTCAATATGGTGAACCACGACCCCAAGCCCTTGTACAGCCACAAATCCCGTCGCCAGCACAACAATAAATTTCAAATACAAGCTTCCATCGCCTACAGGTCTTGGCTGACAGATCCGGCTCCGGGAAGCTCAGGCAAACTGCCGGAGCTACCACTGCTTCTCGCGTCAAGGACGTAGACGGCATCCTCAAGGACTCCAAGATGCCAGTCATTTGCCCTCAAACTATACTGTCACGACGATTGGGAAAGTCAACTCGAAGAATTCTACCAAGGGATCCTACGAATACCTTCTGGGGAAGAGTTCTGTACTGGAAACAATACGTGCACTAGCTTTCTGCAATAACAATTGATTATTAGCTTGACGCCTTGCACCCAGATAGCTCACCGGAGCTTCACTGCATCTACGTGCTTACTTTTGCATTGTATTGCCACAACAAAGAGATATCAACGGTATTTTGTTCAAACAAATAAATAAATTCATTAAGTACCAGTCAATGTAGCATTATCAAAGTACTCAGCAAGCGAATCAGGCATGTTACTCATCGAGAACTCCATCCCACCCGCCTCCATGAAGCACAGATCGCGAAAGTCACGCATCCTATTCTCCCTTTGCCCTGGTATCTCCCTATCAACCGCAAGCGCAACAAGCCGCAGCACCTTCTCGGGAAACGCCTTCCGGCACCTCGCGATGTCCCGCTGCGTGAGCGAGAACGACGAAGCCACCAGCTCGCCCGGGTAGAACATCCGCGCCGCCTCAAAGCCAATCAGCAAGCACCGCACCCTTTCATCTGTATTCACGTGAAAGGTGACTTTTTCCCAGGTTTTCATCAGTGTGCATTAGACCGTGTGCTTCCTGCATGTACGTGAGCCCGTCGAGGACAGAGCGCAGCACGTGGAAGCAGAAGGCGGCGGGGAGGACGCGGCTGTGGTCGAGCGCGTGGTTGACGAGAGATTGCCAGGAGCCGCTGTTGGAGAACTCCATCAGGAGGAAGACTTCTTCGGGGAGATCGCTCTTTGAGTTCATTTTGATGGCCTCACCGTTGAGTGTGGTGGTGTCAATGCACCGGACAAGGTTAGCATGGTGTTCCCAGGTCCCGGAAAGTTGTCTGTGTGTCTTGGCCTCGTGGGCGGGCGCACTCTTTACGATGACCTGTTCTCCTCTGGCTGATTGGTACAGGTGGATGATGTTCTGGGTAATGGTGGAGATGTAGGTGTACTTACCGCCGAGGATTGATATGGGACCTCCGGGAGGCAGAAATTTATGTGTGGCAGGCGTTGCATCGATATCGGAAAGAAAAACATTCCGGAACTCAGCAGGGAGGATAATTAAATGCTAAGATTACGCATATGGCTAATGTCTTCGCTGTCCTCTGGCTCCCAGCCTGTGCCGTTGTCTCTCAGCAATAGCTCGTAGGCCTGAGAACTGTTGTTGATGGTGCGTTTCACCCACTCAAGGGCTGTCTGTACTGACCAAAACGACGATATAATTTTCTGGGGGGATTTGAAGGATCCCACTTTTATTGAATATTTGTGATCTTTGATAACAACGTTGGAACTTGACGAGGGAAAGCTTTCTTGGTAGGAAAGATGTTCGTTTTGTATACAGAGCCTATATTCCTGCCAGCAAGATTAAAAACCTTCAGAAGTCATCACCACTGGCTCAGAACAACACTGTTGTTGTGAGTGCCGTTCGTCGGTAGTGGACACAATGCCCATTGTGATTGGTAAAGCATTGTGATACTGAGGACTTGAAATACAATTGCCCTGGTCAGGTTCATAACTGCCTACGTTTCGTAGGATGCTACCAACGAGGCAAAAAGGAGTCACACAATAGAATTGTCAAGTAGAGAGTGCGTGGGAGTGGCTTGCTTTGGTGGACCCCGGTCCAGAGTCCAGACCTGTCTTCCTTCCAGACCCACGGCTTCGTAAGCCGTCTTCACTTACTCTATGCCCCTTTTGGCCCCTTTTGGCCTCGATTTGAACCAATGTTCGCCAACCGTTGGTTAGTCTCTAGACATGTGCATGCTTTATGTCCATCGTGTTGATGGCCATTTGGTTTTTCGTGGGGCCCAATCGTGTAAGATGATAGGTCGGCTTCCTACAAGGCTGGCCGCTACCATTTTCAGCTTCAATTGGTGGATCCCAAAGAGTACTCGTGCCGGGTGCGGATCGGCGATTTTAGGCCAGCACAAGTATGGTAAAAGATCGTGTTGGCAAGAAGGGCGGGCCGCGGACGCTTCCTTTTGCTTCGTCCAACCCTGGAAAGAAGGCTAAGGTCCTGATCATCTGCTCTTCTGCCTTGTTGTCCCTTTGAGTCAGTGTATTCGAAGTTCAAAGACATGCCCAAGCTGAGCCAGCCGACACGTTGGCGACAAGGATCATCTCATCGATTAGCGCGCCGATCAGAGCGGGCCGGGCCGGGCGATGGTACTGTGATGGACCCGTTTCCGCTGCGGGGAAGACCGTGTGGGCCGGTTGGGTCGCCGGAGACCGGCCGATGGCGCAATTGCCTTTCCTGTTGGCGCGAGACGTCCGATCTTCTGGATTAGCACTTACTTGAAGACAGTTCGAGACTTTACTTCATTCAAACGCACCCTAGTCGACGAATAGCACACTCGCAAAAACATCTAGCTGGTACTGTGCCGCTGTGAGTGTGAGGAATCATGTCCTTCACGTCGCTCCCAATCTTGGATCTGTCGCTTGCAGATGATCCCGCCACGAAACCTGCCTTGCTGGCAGATCTTCGACACGCACTGATGGAAGTTGGATTTCTCTACATCAAGAATGTGGGAATATCAGGGGATTTGTTCAATAAGGTCATCTCAGAAGGACGGGCCTTTTTTGACATACCCTTGGAAGAGAAGTGAGCATGACCTCGATACTAGAATCACATATACTCGTGCTCATTGGTTACTACAGGCTCAAAATCGAGATGAAGAATGCCCCCTCCTTTCTGGGATACAGTCGACTCTCCGCAGAGATCACAGCAGGAGAAGTGGACCACCGCGAGCAGATCGATCTCTCCACGGAACACCCGTTGCCGTCCCCAGACGCCCCGCGCTATCACAACCTGCTCGCACCAAACCAATGGCCGTCCCCAGATGTTCTCCCGGACTTTCGCTCCACCTTCACAGAGTACATGAACCAAATGGGCGCCATGTCCATCCGCTTCACCAAGCTCATCGCCGAAGCAATCGAACTGCCCGAAACCGCCTTCGACAAGTACTTCGACGGTCCCGCACAGCAGCACAAACTCAAAATCGTCAAGTATCCAGATGTTTCCCAACTCGCGGATCGTGCCGATGCCGCCAACCGCCAGGGCGTCGGCCCGCACAAAGACAGCATGCTGACGAGCTACCTCCTCCAAGCGAGCGCGCACCGCGGCGCACTCCAAGTGCAGAACGTGCGCGGCGAATGGATCGACGCGCCGCCCATGGACGGCACGCTCGTCGTAGCCATCGGGCAGGGCATGGAGGCGCTGACGCAGGGCGTGTGCACGTCGACGACGCACCGGGTGGTGAGCCCGGCTGCGGGCGAGGGCCCGCGGTTCTCGATCCCCTTCTTCCAGGGGGTACGGGCGGACGCTGAGTTCGAGGACTTGGAGAAGGTGGGCGTCGGCTTGGTGCCGGCGGCGGTGCGGGAGCAGCGCCGGAGGGTGTGGGAGGCGAATGGGGGCAGGTTGGACGATGTGGAGTTTACGTTTCGGGGCGGCGGGGTCGCGAAGACGCTGGGTGAGGCGACGCTGCGGAATCGGGTCAAGAGCCATCCTGACGTGGGAGAGAGGTGGTATCCTGACATACTGGCGCAAATTAGAGAGGAGCAGAGGGAGGCCAAAGCAGGTGATACAGAGGCCAGCTCGAGGTAGTAAAGGCGCATCAGCTCCATTGTAATTATAGTGACATCGCTGTAGTCTCCTTGGAGTCAAGTTTCAGCCCTATGACAAACTGCAGTACGCCTTGCTTCCACGCTTGAGACGCCATGAACTCCTATCGATGAACTCGAGCGCCCCATGTCCCAGCTCAGTTCCGCGTAGGGTTGATTTTTGTTGATTTTTTGCTTTTTTCTAGGTGATCGTCTCAACCCAGTTAGGGGCCTTTCCCGGGTGAAGCTCGTCGTCGTGTTTCTTCTGCCTATATGTTATTAGCACATTGGACCTTTCGATCAAGACAGAGTAGCTGACTTACTCGGGCCTCTGAGTGATCATGAGAACTGGTGGCGCCTTTCTGATCTCTAGGCAGTTGAGGCATTTCACATATTTCGACTGCCTCGACTGGAGCGTTGAGTTAGATTTCTTTGACGCTTCTTTGGCCTTGCGCTCGCGAGCGGTCTTAGCTTTGGCTCCCTACAAGATTGTCCATTAGCGAAGATTAGCGGGCGTTGGGGGAGGGTGAAGCGGGGGGTTATAGCGTACGTTACCGCCACCCATTTTGACGATCGTCTGAAGAGAAGATCGTATCCGAATGCGATTGAGGAGAATGGAATTGTCCTGGAACGATGCTCTGTGAACGATGCTCTGTGCAGTGTTGACGTCGGAGAGACAAGCGGTGATGAGGAGGGAAGGAAGGAGAAATGAAAGTGTCAGATCCACATGGGAATCGGGCAAACGGCCAGGTTAAAACTGCAGTGGGGCGGCTACCGGACTACCACGCTAACTCGTCAGATCGGTCAAAGTGGAAGGCGGTCTGATGGCAGGGACGTGAGTCCTAGGGTACTTAGCCCAGACCCTAGAACCTGGATATCGCACGGACCACCGGACATCCACTGCATTGAATTGAGTCCTATACAAAGTACTTTGACAGTTCTCCGTAGGTACTCCGTACTCCGTAATGATCGTCGAATAACTTTGGAACCAACCCTCCTTGTCTCCGCAAAGATCAACACTGTCAATATCTCTCCCATGGCATCTCTCTCCCTGACCAGAAATGTGCTGATTTGAGGCCCGGATGTGGCACTTTGATGCTATCCCTGTAGCCAGCATCACGACCGCCGGACGTGGACGACAGACCGAGCTATGCACCCGTACAACAGCTGCCCGCTGCGGACGGACGCAGCTTACGACACATATGTTTGGGCCAGTTTCCGATTCTTCACTTGTCTCCGAGCTCATCAACTTTAGGATTGTGCAGACGCACTTCTTACAAACTACTCCGTACCTGGCCTCCAGTGGGACCCCTGACCGCTGGTGGACTGTTGCAATATTGGCATGCTAATAAGCGCCGCCCCCTCGCACCTGGTGGAGCTTGCATACGGATACTGCGGTGGTGCTATGATCCGCGAACAAGGCGAAGTGCGTTGTCCGCCACAACCCTGCTTGCTTCCAGACATACAGCGGCCAATCCTGGACGCTGAGGCCTTGACGTGATTGCTAGAGTTACAGTACGTTCACTCATTCAGTGTCCGAGTTCCGGTGCCACTCGGAGGCCCCCGCGAGTAGACCCTGCGCCGCTGCAGACGCTGCGGTGCTTCTGCAGACTACGATTTCCAACTGCATCCCCGGCAAGCATGATCTTTTGTGGGCAGTATATGAGCCTGTTGGTGCCCACTATTCCAAGACTCCCCGTCGACTGACACACAACGTACAGCATGTTCTCATTCTGCTCATGAGATCATCATGTTGGCTCTATATCCTTCCCTTCTCCTGAGATCTGAGCGCCATGACCTGTCCGCATTGTTCGTGTCTCGTCATTGAGTACGCTGAAGCCGTCGATGATAGTATTGAGCTTCCTTTTGAAATTGACGAAACGTATCCGGACTACGTCAACTCACCCAAAATGTGAATGGTTGATGTGGCTTATGTCGCCTTCTCATCGAGCTCGTCAGCGAGTACTTTGACGCTGCCGAAGGCGGCCTCTCGAGGCCATTCCAATTCAAATTGTCGAATGTCGAGTTCATTCTTGCAAGCAAAGACTGGCATATGCATGCCACGATAACAGACTTGGAAACAAATCCAATAGTACGTCTCACGATCGACATTGTCTTTGCTCAACCCCGAAAATAAGAGAGATATGCTTCAAGGTCTTCTTGGACACCGGCGGCGGGTCAATCAGAATCCGCTCCGAGTTCATGCTTGACGAAGAGGTCTCAGCTGACTGGGGCGAAATACAGGCCTCCAGTTCAACCCTGAAGAATTCCCGATGCACCGAAGACTGCGTCGGCCTGTCGAGGAAGACCCCATGTCGCCGCTCACGATAGTCAGAATGCAGGATTGGATTAATGACTGCCTCGAGAACCATATGTATTGTGCGTTGGAGAACGAGAGTTTCATCCCAACGCGTCTACTCGATATCAAAGACGGCGTTTTCCTCCAGCATACCCGTGTCCACAATGCCAAAGTTGTGCCGTATCTGGCTGTTAGTCATTGCTGGGGCCATCGAACAGCCGAAAGGCCAATGCATAAGACTACGCTTGGTACATCGATGAGAAATTCGGTGGAGATATCTATGTCAGCGTACGTGATCCCCTCTCCGTTCACGTTGCCTAGGCATCTCTGAGGCGCCCTTTTTCCTAGTCCCGATACTCGGGCTAATCTCAGTGTACATGTATAGTCTGCCTCAGAACTTCCAGAATGCAGTGACAATTACCCGCACCCTTGGCTACGGATACCTGTGTATCGACGCTTTGTGCATTATCCAAGATTGCCCAAAAGATTGGGAGCACGAAGCAGGACAGATGGCTTACGTCTACAAATACGCCTGTCACAATTGTACCAGTCTCAGCGAAATCATGCCACGATGGCTTTCTGCACCCTCGCCGTTTCAGGGATGCGAGATTCCTTATACTCGGCCGCAAGACGATCTCTCCGATGGCGTGCTCCTTCTCCGCTTAGATTGCAGGAATATCGCTTCCCATGGTTTCATGCGAGATGTCCAAGAATCATGATGGAGCCATAGAGCATGGACTTTGCAAGAATGGGTGCTGTCGAGAAGATGCTACATTTCGCTACACAAAGGATCTACCACGACTGCAATGATATGTACAATATGAAGACTGACGGCGATCAGCTACTAGGTGGTATTTCTATGACGGCTCGTTTCGACGCTGAGAACTTGGAGGACAGCAATTCGGCGATGACTCCGAGTCTCTCACTGGCTCCGAGAACGGCAACGAATCGGAATCATTTGATGGTCAGGCGCAGGAAGAAGACGCCCTTCCTGGTGACATCGACACGATGCATCACACAAGCATAATTACCGGCCGCACGAATACCCCTGGTAGTGACACACCTTCGGACGCTGGAAGTGAGGGTAGTCTTTCAACATTTTCCGGTGGATTTCACTTCGAGCCTAGTAAATTGAAGACGCTCACGAGCTGGTATGACGCAGTACAAGATCACTCCGAACGCATTCTCACTCTTAGTGAGGACAAACTTCCGGGGACAGAGGGTCTGGCAAGAGAATTACACCTCAAATCTTCTCGTCGACTTGGACGGTGAGCCGGCGACTGGGAGGCTGACCTCGCTTTCGGGTTGATGTGGCAGACGATACGCCGCGAAAAGGGCTTCTGGATAGGCACCATGTCATGGTCATGGCCGCCTGAGGGCCCGGGAGACTTTAAGTACAGAGAAACTTACGAGGAGGTGAATCTGACAATGCAGTTGTCCACAAAATATCGAGCGCCGAGCTGGTCTTGGGCGAGCTTGGACGCCGGGGTGTGTTGGGGATATGCAAGTGTATGGCCCGAGGGTTGGCCCGAGAGTGGTCTGCTGAAATACTCTGCCGACCATCTGACAGAGGGAGTGATCGAGATTTCAACGTCAGTCTTCAACTGGATGGTAACAGCGCATACGGAAAAGTAGCAGATGGCCACTTGACACTTTTGGGCGCGTACAAGGAGGCGTACATACCCTGTCTGATGCCCGAGACCAGGAAACAGATCCGCTCAGGGTTCCCGCTATGTTTTTCTAGCAATCGCTTCGAACATGGTATGCACGATGAGTTCGAACACTTCGCTATGGCGAATTTCGATTCAACATCGATCCCACCTGGCAGTTTGTACGCTCTCAAGCTCACTCATCCTCTCCCAGTACAAACCAGCTCCGGGCTTCTACACCGAGAGAGAGCGACAAAAGGCCAGGGACTCTTGAACGGGTGGGGCTGTTTATAAAGGTCCAACAGAGCGGCGATCGAGCTTTCGCAGACCCAGAGATTTGGCCCATCACTCTTCTCTGAAACTCTCAGTATCCCCAGGCGGCATCACCTCCAGCTTTGAATCTACCAAGGAACTTCATCAGACACTACCTAGGTATTCAATGTTGTACCACGATCGTCCATATGGAAAGATAAGAGATTTAGCGAATTGCCCTTGAGAACCTTTCAGCATCTATGTCATGGTTCTTGTTGGGGCGGATATGCTCCACAGCAGTGCCTAAGTCTCTCCATGCTTGGACCAAACTGCACCAAATTCAGGCCGCACTACTCTATCGGATCACTTAGGCATCTATCCTCCTACTGAGGACTTTAGGTATGTACCTAAGTAGCAATTTGACTCAACATAGTTGCTAGCTTGTTATGAAAGAATAGACGAAACATAAATTTTGTCTACCTAGGTGCAAAGGAATATGCCCTGAGTCCAATGCTTTGGAAGCTACCTAGGTACCTCAATACCGTTCCTGAGAGCACATCTGCAACGCAACTGTATGCAAGTCGAATGAAGTCTACTGACTTGATACCATATTAAATCCTTGCAAACCTCCATTGCTTCATATGCCAAGATATGACATCGTATTCATTGTGCATACCTATCCTTCACAATATAATACTGTCTTTGTAGGTAGGTACCTACCCAGGATCCAAGTAAATGCTTTGATGGTATAAATATTCTGGTCAAAGTGGCCTGAGCTCAGCTGAGGTAGCAGTCGTGATCAGGTGGGTGAGATAGGCCACCTCACCGTATCTCATTGACCAGACCCCTCTTGCGCATCAGCTGTTCGCATGCCAAGGGCACATGGGACGGGCATCCGTTTTGCAGTGGTCTGGATGCCGAGATTAACCTGCCTACCATACCTAAGTATTATATACCTACAGCCAAACCTGTTTTGAACGATCCTTCGGGGCTAGCGAGAAAAATCGTTATATAGAAGTAATCGTTATAGATGTATATAGGTTCTTCCATATAAAATTATATAGTAAAGCCTATAGATATATTATTTCACCTACTAATATATTTATAATTATCCACCTAGGTTATTTATTAAGATATTTATTAAATTATTACAAAAACATTTATTGTCGGTAGGTTATATTATGTGATTAATATACATATATATATTGTGGTTTGAATCGATTCTATTATTAGTTTGGTTCAGTCTCTATAGAGGGAAGAATAAATGGTAGCCGTAGGGCTACCGTCAACTAAATCTAAGTGCGGCCCCGGAGGGCGCTAATCCCGATTGGGATTAGCATCGGCGTTGTAGCTAATTACAGGGCCAGCATATTCGCTGGGCCCACTGCTACCTAAACTTGCCCGATTGGGCAAAGCTGACTAAGAAGGTGTGAATCTATGCCAGCCCAGCTAGGCTTACATTATAATTCCCACACTAATTATAATATTCATTTAAATATTTATCTATTCAAATATTATCTAAATATAACTAAAATATATAGTTACGAAATTAGATTTTCTATTTAGGTATACTAATTTGAAAAGTAATTAATTAGCTAAACTATATCGTAATATTGTAGAAAGATTCTTAACGATTCACATTCTAGAATTGGGCGGGCCAGCCAAAAAAATCGTTACGTGGAGGGTATCGTCATGTCCAAGATCGTTCAAAACAGGTTTGGCTGTACTGAGGTATCCGTACTTTGATGGAAGTTCCTGCAGGGATCCAGGGACTGCCTTGCGAAGTGTTCAAGACTGAGAGACAGTCAAGCATGTCTCCTTCAACAAGGGTCTGGAATCTGGAACAAGTGGCGGAAGTGTTCTTCCGCTGGGCTTTCTCCAGAGTCATGATTTTTCTCTCAAAATGTTCCATTTGGGTTTGCTATGCAGGCAGTTTGTGAAGGATGGATTGGGGAAGCAGGCATGCATCAAACACACAGTGCCTGCCATTTCTGACATGGGTCATCTGTGCCTCCAGGAACTACCTAAGTAAGTAAGTAGGTACGGAGTACCTAGGTAATATTGCCCCGCGAACAGGCGCACTTCACTTGGTACGTCTCATCTCACCCGGCCTCATCCACTATTCATCCACAGCGGCCTCAACTTGCGCATCTGAGCTGCAGGCACCAGTGCAGAAGGGAGTTCAGGATTTACTAATCATCATTTTGACGCTGGCCAATCTATCCCACACCACCAGAAAGGCAGTCATCCGAACTCTAAAACCCTGCCTACCTTTCCAAGGTTCCCAACCTAATCCAGCACTCCAACTCCTGCTCACAGCTTCAAGCCGTTTGCGACAATCGGGTCGCCTCGCGACTCCTTGCACCAGCGGCCACATCGACACCTTCCCTTGGCGTTTGCCGTCCGTTCTACCCTCCGAACAGCCTCTCGTGGCCATCTGCGGCAACCATGTTGCCCGACAAAGAGATTGATGATGCTGCCAGGCAGCTGACCGAGTATCGCCAAAAAGACACCTTGCCGGATATTCTCACCAACTATGCCAAGCTGATCGAGGACTACCGTCGCCTGAAGAGCGACTATGAGGAGGAGCGCGATGCACGCGAGCGTTACAAGAAGCAGGCAAGAGGCCAGGAGCGTAACCCGTTCGTGTTGGTCCTTGTCGACGGCGATGGTTACGTTCTTCACGACCACCTGATCCACATGGGCGCCGATGGTGGCTCCGAGGCTGCTGCCCTCCTGAACACTCGCATTAAGGCAAGCCTAGTTGCCAAAGGGCTGGACAACTGCGAAATCATGTACGTGCACATTCCCTTCCCCCCAGTCACACAGACAGGCACACTGATCTCCTCAAGAATCCGCGTTTATGCCAACGTCGTTGGTCTGTCCAAGGCCCTAAGCAAGGCTGGTCTCGCGGGCCCCGAGAAGCGCTCCTTGGCCCCCTTCATCGCCAACTTCAACCGGTCTTATCCCCTCACAGATTTTGTTGATGCTGGCGAATACAAAGAGAACGCCGACTTCAAGCTGCGTGGTCTGTTGCGTCTCTACGCCGAGAATACCCAGTGCAAGCACCTCTTCTTTGCCGCTTGCCACGATGGCGGTTACGTCTCGGAGCTGTCCCCCTACCGTGGCCAGAAGGAGCGCTTCACTCTGATCCGAACTCCCGGTCTGCACTTTCATGAAGAATTCAGCAAGCTTGATCTCGGCATCGAGGAGCTCCATGGCGTCTTTCGCCCCTCGGGATCCGCAATGGACGGTCCCTACCCCAAGCCCCACCAAGCTTTTACGTCTTACAACAGTAACATGAACGTCAAAGCCACCACCTCAGCTCTCAACCCGCCAACTTCGACTGCAAAGCAGTCGGAATCAGCTAAATTCTGCCATTTTTATAAGTCTGGAAAGTGCAGGTATGGTGCACAATGCATTAATCTGCATCTCGACCCGCAGGACTCGTCCGTGCCCGCCACATCTAAGCTATCACGAGATAGCTGGCGGTCCGAACCAGGCTATGACCAGAACGGCTTCGGGTCTCCAGCTTCTAAACCACAGCCAACACCCCTGATTCACTTTGATCCCAGGCTGCTTCCCA
Source organism: Ophiognomonia clavigignenti-juglandacearum (assembly GCA_003671545.1). Classification (NCBI taxonomy): domain Eukaryota; kingdom Fungi; phylum Ascomycota; class Sordariomycetes; order Diaporthales; family Gnomoniaceae; genus Ophiognomonia; species Ophiognomonia clavigignenti-juglandacearum. The sequence continues at coordinate 26,257 of PYFS01000032.1, read as the reverse complement.
CCAGGTCACAGATTCCCGATGGTCATATCGCCTTGAACTCGGACGGCTATCGTCTAGACCCCTACATCGAACCCATCAGCGTGGAAGTGGAACAGCGCCTCAAACAGCGTACGGCCGGTCAGCGTTTGTGTAACTCGCTGCATCTAGTCGGCTTTTGCAACAACCCCAACTGCGAGTATGACCATAACCCGCTTGACGCCGACCTGCGGCCTGCTCTCGAGCTTCTCGCCCGCTCCGTGCCCTGCCCGAAGCGCGGGACATGCCGCAACGCCCGCTGCACGCATGGCCACGTCTGTCAGAAGGCTGATTGCAAGTTCCGCGGCGGCAAGACGTACTGCAAGCTGGGCTTGAGTCCGCATATCGATAACCTCACTGCCAGCCACTTCATTCCTGCTGCCAACAAAGGGTCTAGCAGTGGTAGTTACGGCAGCTACGGTGACGGCCGCCTGACTATGGGTACTCCGGACAGCCCCGGCAATCACAGCATCGGGGTCGCGCGTTCGTCATCTCGAACTGGGTCCCTCACCAGCGCTGACAGGCCCAAAGAGCTCCATGAGAAATATCCTGTCATGTCATATACTAATCGGATCAATATGGCCGCAGAGGAGGACGAAGTTGAAGATGATGAGGGCAATGGAGCTGCCACGTACGACCGAGGCGCTGCCATTGAGCTCCCTTCCTCTTCGCCATCAAGCCCCTAATTTGTACACCTGCACAAGCAGGATGCAGGGAAAATAGTGATCTTCCAATTAGGACTTCTTCCGGGCAGGTTTTGCGCTGGAAGAAGCCCGATCGAGGGTCACCCATGGATATATGGGTAACTGCCTTAGAGGTCACCTCCCGTGACCGTGTACTCCACCACATCCCCAAAATACCGCAACAACTGGCCATAACAAGTGGCGGTGTTCCATCAGGAAACCAAACGGAAGATTTTGGGTTTCTTCACGAGAATGGAGAGACTATAGTCTTGACAGGACTAACTCGTCTTGCACATTACACGAACAACATTTTGCTGGTGTCCTGGACCCTGTGTTTCGTGCCTTGATGGCCTGGGTCTAGGAAATGCCCCGGAATCTATACGCAAGTCCCTAATGGCAAATTAGCACACGCCGAATGGCCACGTTAAAAGAGGAGGAGTGACATGCTTTCCTCTAGGCGGAAAGCATGGATCAGGACCAATTGGGAAGTTGTGGGCGCCAGTGAACGAAGGGAAGGGCAAGGGTATATTGGCCATTACAGAGGCCGTTTCACCACTTGAAAAATGGGAAATCTACAGCCTAGTGACTTTACCTTTCATCTGCTCATCTTCTCGGAGACCAAATTGTGGTCAGGACCATAGGGGCGGTCTTAAAAGTGTTTGTATCGTGGGCATGGAGAGATTTGTTGGAGTTTCTCTTTGAAAGATTTTCCTACCAGGTTTCTTTTCACGAATTAATTAAAAAAAGAATTGGGAGAAGATAGCAAGGATATCTGGGTACGTGTACGGTGCTGGATGGGACATATTCTGATTAGTCTGCTACAAGCAGCTTGCCTTGGGTCTGGTTCACATACTGCGTGGCTGTGACCACATCTATCGTGTCTACTCATACGTGCTCACAGAATTTAGGTCCGGCATCACGTAGAAAACCATGCGGTCATTGCAAGGCACTTGACACCCTCTTTTGATGCCAATTTTTGGGGATTCTTGGTAGAGTATCTCGGATGTTACTGCTCCTTGGGTGCCTTTGAACACCCAGGTCCCCCAAACATCACTTATTCAATGGCAGTCCAATTCCGGAAACGGCTTGCTGTTGGAGAGAACAAAATTGCAGGATGCAGCAAAGCTTCTGTCGTGGCATATGCACAGCACCATCTTCTCGCTTAGATCCAACCTGCTTCAGCTGCAGTATCTAGGTATTCCCTGGGCCCCCGGCTACCTGAACGGTGCTCGGTTCAATGCTGGGTCTGACCATACATGAGTTCATTTCCAAACGTTTCGCAATACTGAGCAGGCTTCCAACATGCGGGAAGCCGAATGTGGTTGATGGCCCCACTCAAGCAGTCCTGGTTGCCCACTTCGGGCGTGATACTGTGCAGGGCGTGTGGAGTCTACCTAGGTTTGTTTGTCAAAAATTCCTGCAGACGTCCTTCACTTTGCATATGCCGAAATTAGATACTGCTATCGATGTGCAGGTGACAATATGAAAGCTATGGATCAGCTTTGTAGTGTATGTATATAGGCTGAGAGCGGGTTATGCCCATGAAGATATCCACCTGCACGCGACCTAGGACTCGAGCTTCACTGAGTGCTAAGAAATCTCGCCATCTTAACACAGGAAGGAGCGCATTGCTTGAGCTCAGACATCTTACCATTACGACTGGTGCCACTCTTTTGGGTTCTGGCTATGTCTTTCTCAGTGTAGAGACTTCTCGCGTTCGCTATTCCTGTCTTTCTGTCACCATCAGCCTCCGCTTTCTTTGAGCCCAGAATCTCGAGCCAAGAAAGAACCGTGAGTATGGCACTGCGTACCTCGCGTCTGCTTCCACTCGCATCCTATAAAGGTCAGAAAATATCGAGACGTATGAGCTAACCGTGCGATCCCCTTCGTAGTGCGAGCTTCTCGAGACGGCGGGACTGAACGTGTACCTGCCCAACTCCACTGTCTACATAGCGAGAGAGGCCGACTACTACTCAGCATCTGCGGTAGAGCATCCGTGGTGCATAGTTCAGCCCAGAAATGCCAATGAAGTCTCCCTGACCGTGAAGACACTACTCGTATCTGATTCCAACTGGGCTGTTCGGTCCGGTGGCCACACAGCATGGGGTGCTTCTGCTGACAGTGAGCCAATCTCGTCCCTCTCCCCAGATCTACAAAGAGCTGACAGTGAATGAAAGTCCACGATGGTGTCACTATCGACCTTGGCGCGATGAGCAAAACCGTGTTCGACACGACATCGCAAGTCGCCAAGATCGAGGGAGGCTCTTTGTGGGAGGATGTCTACACAACGCTTGCACCATATGGTGCCACTGCTCCCGGCGGCCGGACAGCGACCGTGGGAGCCGGTGGCTTCACGTTGGGCGGCGGTAACAACTTTGTGCGTCTTCTGACGATCTGTCCTTGGTCGGCCCCATTCTCTAATCCATCACTGACCCGTAAGAATCAGTGGAGTGGCAAGGTTGGCTTTACGTGTGACAACGTTGTCAACTATGAGGTCGTGCTGGCCAACGGGTATGTCTGATCCATTTCACGCCCTCGCTCAAAGTACTCCAACTAACATGATGTGTCTCAGAGATATTATCAACGCCAATGAGACGCAAAATTCAGATCTCTGGAGAGCCTTGAAAGGCGGCGCGTCCAACTTTGGCATCGTGACTCGCTTCGACGTACAAGCTTTCTATACCGGCGACTTGTACGGCGGGATCATCACCTTTCCCAACAGCGCCACTGACCAAGTCATCTCGGCCTTCTCCAATTTCACGAACAACATCGTGAACTACCAAGATGGCGAAGCCTTCAGCTTCTGGTCGTACGTCAGAGGAATGAATGAGACTGTCATCCTCAACGACCTCCAAGATGTTACAGGAGCAGTGGATGCACCGGCTTTTGCGGAATATAAGGCCATCGAGCCGGTGCTATCGCCCACGTTGCGCACAGATACCCACCTGAATATGACCGTGGAGCTTGACTTCGCCAAGGGCTACCGGTACGTGCTGGATCAACTCTGAGCCGGACTGCCGCTCATCTTTGGGCACAAAACAGCTGACTACAACTCTTTTGTAGGAACGTATGGTTTGCGATCACAGTCAAGAATGACCCTTCGATGCTGAAGTTCATCATCGACCAGCACAACGCCTTCATCCCTGCCTGGCAAAAGGCGACTGGGGACGACACCTTCAGCCTCTATTCGATCTTTCAAAGCTTCCCCACCATCCTATTCGAACACGGCGCGCAGAAAGGGGGCAACGTGCTCGGTATGGACAGTGTCAAGGAAAATAGCGTCATGTTCGAGGTTATTTTCGTGTTCGATAACGCCGCGCTCGAAGACCAGGCGCGAAGCAGCCTGACTGCATACCGCGAGACGGTCAAACAAGAGAGCATCAAGAGGGGTTTGGACGTTGACTATGAGTATCTGAAGTGAGTGCATGCTGCCTCTTTTCGCACCGATTACGACCCGCGACTCCGAGGTTCTGGTGTCTTGCGCACACTGTGCTCTCAAGGTGTCTTGGGTTGGTCTCTAGGGCCAGATCTCTACCCAGGTTTTTGTGAATATGGTGGCTAATAGGCAAACTCGCAGCTATGCCGATAAGACACAGAGCCCGCTTTCGACGTATGGAGCCGAGAATATCGCCTTTATGAAGAAGGTAGCGGCAAAATACGACCCTAGTGGCGTTTTCCAAACTCGACAGCCCGGAGGCTTCAAGTTGTCCAATGTAACCAGTACCACAGCTTCCAATGCGACAGTCTCGTGAGTGGGTAAGAAGTAGAGAAGGACGTTGCCAGACCGATCGTTCCTACCTAGGTACCTAGCATCTGCGGCATAATATTCTTGCGCTGGATGCCAACGTGTCAGCCTGCCCCTCGTGAAGTGCCAACAGCAGCACATTGGCTTGGAAATGACTGAGGGGCGAGGCTATGGAAGTATATCTCTGTCAACATATGATATCAAACAAACTTGGGTAGCATATATCGAACATTTGGGCACCCAATTGACTCCAGCACCAGTAGACGACTAGCCGTGGTCCAGTGGACAAGAGCCGGCAAGCCCAGCCTTTTGTAAACCGAGTTGCTTCTGTTCACTTCCAAGGTTGGAAATGGAATGACACGTAGTCAACCTGCCATGATCGCCTGTGAATCCGGGGGAGAAGGTTCTGATGCTGGGCTGGAATTGTGGGTGCAGAAACAATGGTCAAGGGTACAAAAGGGTAGCTCGGTGCTAGTGTTCCTCGTCGTGAAATCCCCATTTGGCAACCGGAAGTATCGCAAAGTTGAATACCCAGCAATGAATACCCAAAATCCAAGACCCAAATCCAAATACCCAGAGTAGGCTACCCAAAGGCGACTACCCAAAGGCGACTGTCCCTATACAATTAGGGGCACTACCCTTTGCCACCCTTAACCATTGTACGTACGGTCCAAAATGTAGTGGCCCATTGCCAGGCCAGCTGGCAGCAGTAGGCACTGGCAGCCAGGGCGGCCAGGTAGGGGTGATGATCCGGCCCATAACAAGGCGCGGGACCTCTGCGGTGTCATGGGATATTCATCAAGAAAGAACTCAAAGCATACCAGGCTTGCAAGGTCTGATATTGGAGATCCTGTTCATTTCACGAAGTGTTGAAAAGTGAAGTTCGGAAGAGGTCAAAAAAAGATTGTCGTTGAGGCTGACGCTCGCCGCTCGGACCCTTCGATGGCCGAACGACGCTAGCCTTATTAGGACATAGCGACAACATCCGTCACCCATGCTGCCATGAGATGCCAGCTTTTGCCCTGTTGCCTTTCATAAATTGGCTTTTTTTTGTTCTTCTTTCCATCGACTTTATCTGCAACGCCATTTCCGTGACTTCACAGGCAATACGTCCTCACGGCCCTCTCTCCCGCCTCGGACTCGGAAAGGATCTCCGGCTCCGGCTGCACAACATCCAGGTGGCGTACATCCATGCGCAGCCTGCATCGAGTGCAACGAAGTCATTGCCGCGTCAAAGCTTTCTGACTGGCTCCGAAGCCTCAAACGATTCGATACAGTCTTCTCTTCTCGCATTGGTCACCGGGAACAGAGCGGACAGAGATGGCGCCGCTTGCACTTCCAGACAACATAACGCCGGGAGAATTCCAAGATGCCCTAGGTCGCTACAATCAGGCCATCGAGGCAATTTCTGCGGCAAAGAGTAGTGAGCTCAAGCACACAAGCACAGCACCATGCAAGGATCTGCATGAGACTAATGCAGTGGCAGCCAACCCCGGGCAGAAGACGCTGGCAGAGCTCGACCACTACCGGTATCTCGATGCGCCAGCTTTGTTTGCCCTGAAGAAGCCTAGTCGACCCATGCAGCTTCAGGATGTCAAGGACCTGGTGGAGTGGAAGCTGTCAGTGTTTACTGCTCCTGTGGGCTGCTGTGGCGTTTTCTCGGTGCAGCAAGCTCTTCACCGGCCTCCCGTCTGCCTTTGCCGTATTTGGCAGTATGAGCTGACACGCACAGGAAAAATGGCAAGTTCCGGCCAACCCTCATGAAGCTGGTCTCCTCCAATGAGGATTCATTCGTAGAGAAAACAATCAAGGAGGCTGTCGATGGCTACCAGAAGACCTCAGATGCACCAGCGGCAGTCGACGCCCTTGCAAAGCTCAAAGGTATCGGCCCAGCAACAGCATCTCTGCTCCTCGCTGTCCACGACCCCGACAACGTGATCTTCTTCGCCGATGAGGCCTTCTACTGGCTCTGCAGCAGCGGAAGAAAAGACCCCATCAAGTACAACCAGAAGGAGTACAGGGATCTCAACGGCAGGTCGCAGACCCTGGCCAAGCGGCTGAACGTCAAGGCGATCGACGTGGAGCGAGTTGCATACGTTCTTATGACGGAATCTACGTCCACACCCATCTCCCCGCCCGCGAAGAAGATCGCTGAACCAAAGCAGACCGCACCTGCCAAAAGGAAGCAGTCCAGCGTCTCGGACGAAACAACTGCACCTCGTCGCTCGAAAAGAGGAAAGCCGACCTGATTCTTCGCTGCCAAGAAGGCCCGCGGTGGTTTAGGCCTGGCTGAGCATACAGGCTCAATGAGAAGCCCGATCCCAGTGCTGAGCCTCTCATACGCCAGGCCACGAAGCATTTCCTGGGAAGAGCCGGGGTTGCCTCTTTCAATGAAGGTATAATGATTTCACAGACCGGCTGTTATCAACAGCCAGCTTGTCGGTCACAAAGGTCATGCATGCCCAATGACTGCTCAAGATCAAGACTGCGAGTCTGCGACGAGGCGGGTTCAAGCACCAAAGCTTGGATAGGTGAACTTTCATCTAATTGAGTTTGATAGCACGCCTCCCTGGGCCCAAGTGCTCAGCAATGTTGCGGCAATTGAGCCATAATCCGGCTATTCTAAAAATTGCGAACTGGTGACTATCTTTAGAAGGACGATAATGCATGTTTTCTGCCGAGTGAGCTTAGAAGGCCACTGCACTAGGTGCAGCTTGTCAGCTGAAAAGTGCCACGAAGCAGCTTGATCTATCCTATCCTCACTCTCAGCATATATCCACACAAATGCCTTTCCCCCGTCGAACGGACTAGTATCCATCATCACTACCCCTGCAGCTCGTGATAGGGCGGGTTGCGTCCGCATCCCGAAGAATAAGCAATCGGCCAGTGCAGTGGGTGGCTCTCCGCCGGTCCGCTGGAGGTAACCTGGTTTAACTTTCGCAAGATGTCTAGCCATCAAGCCAGAAATACGACCTCTCAAGCTCCACCAAGAGATGATCTAAGAGTCCTACTATGCGTACCGTAGTTCCTCAGCGTTACTTGCAGCTCGGAGGTTGCATCCCTAATGCACAAACATCCCGTTCACACCACACCAGACGTCGGCTTGGACCAACAGCCTTGGACCACTGGGACCCGCACGCTGCCTCCTAGCTCCCGCACGCCCGACACCTGTCGGAACCTCCCTCCTTTTGCACGCCCTTACCTGCAATTGTGAGCATTGTTGCTGGACTAAGATACACTGGATGGCGGCTGCCCATAGACTGCGCGCAGACGTCGGCGAGGTCTTGCCAAAACCGGCGCTGCGGCCCGGATTGCGTCGCCGTTCTCGTTGGCTACCAGCGCATGCAAGGTACCCTGAGTTCGCGCGGCCCACGATCCAACTCTCCACCCCTCGGGCCACCATCGATGTGATACATCTGCACTCCCAGCCGGTGAACCGCTTCAGTGGGTCTATGTCTCCCATGCTTTGTTGACCAGGCTGGGCGCCTCAGCCGGGCCTAGTCTCTCGGCGGAAGGACCACGAAAATGTTCCTGCGTGCGACTAAGGCTTCGCGCAAAATGAGTTGTGATTCTGGGGAGTTGTGGGTGAGCTTTTATCTCCGCAATGTCAATACGGAATATGATATGTAATTGTACTAATGTGGAACCCCCACGCTGATTAGCAGCCGCGTACTTCGTGGGATATAAAGGATGGGCACTGGGAGGGTTGAGGCCAAGGACGGTGACGATAGAGCACACCAATGAGTCTTTCGTTAATGAATGTGACCAAGTCAACATGTCTGTTACTCTGACAACTCTGCCTTGCTCACCCAATGAGTTCAAACAGCCTCCTTCCAAGAGACACAGAATCATGAATACTCCACCGGCTGAGGCGAATGAGGCAGATGAGCTGGGGCCTCCTCCTGCTGAGAGGCATACCGACAGGACCCTGACAGAATTGATCTCAGGAAATGAACAGGCCCTGACAGTATCCTGGGAACGGCTACTACACCAGCTTCGCGAGGAAGTTGAGACCGTGACACGAGCAGGGTCAGATATCATCCCAGTGATAGACTTCGAAGATCTCAGGTAACCAACCCCCTCAGCTTCAAGCCATCTTTCTCCGGGAAAAAAGAAGGAGATGGCCACGCTGTTCTCCCAATCTCACCAAGGTGACCATACCCACTAATCGTACACCACCTGGCCTCAGCGTCCCGTTCAAAGCCATGCCCTTCTTCGAGAATCTCAAAACAACAGGCACAGCCATAATCCGCAACGTAATCCCCCAACACGAAGCCGCAGGCTGGACCCACGACCTCGACACCTACATCCGCGACAACCCGCACACACAACAAGCCTCGCCTCCCGCCGGCCCGGACCTTTACGAGCTGTTCTGGAGCCTCGCGCAGCTCAATGGCCGCGGGCACCCGAACGTCCTCGCGGCGCAGGAGGCTGTCATGACTGGCTGTTGGCATCATGACCATCCAGAGAACGAGGAAGTCGGGCAGGAAAGGCTGATCTCGACGCGATTCCCCGTGGCGTATGCGGATCGTGTGCGTATGACGCAGAGGAGTTTAAGGGACTCGCAAAGTAGAGTTTGTCGAGATCCTTCGCCAGGGTCCAGTCTCGATCTCGCCGACGATGTTGGTGTTGCTGAAGAGGGACTCCAGTTGGAGGATTTCGATGGATCCATAGAGGACGTGGCCTTCCGCGAAGTCCGCACAGGTACATGGGAGCATTGCGACCCGTGGGACAGCCGCGCGCGGATGAAAGCAATAAGCGATAGCGAGGATTCAACCAGCAGCTTGTTCAAGATGTTCCAAGGAATCCTCCCGCTCAGCGTGGGCTCGCCGGACGACGACCCGCCGATGCGCCTGTGCCCGCTGCCCCTGAAGCTCACGACAGCCTACCGGGTGCTGCGGCCGCTGTTCGCGACGAAAAGGGCGCTGACGGGGAACAGAGAGGAGTTCCTGAGTGCTTCCAACTGGGTGCTGGACACCACGGCAATGCGTCGGTCACGGTCACCAGAGACAGGCGAGGTCCTGTACCCGCATCTCGAGCTCCACAACACGCTTATTCCGCTGCCGCCGCTCAACCCGGGTGACTATGTGCTCTGGCACCCGGACACGCTCTACGCGCACCTTCGGACCGCACCACACAAACAGGCCGCCGAATCACAGTCGAAACCCTTCCCACCATCTCCGGCAGCGCAACAACAAGGCCGCCGGTCCCCCGATCACAGACAATCACCCTCTCGATCACCGCCGACACCAACGACAACAACAACAGCCCTGCACCTCCCAATCACGCCTCTCACCCACGCCAACGCGACATACCTCGCCCGCCAGCGCCGAGCCTTCATCCTCGGCCTCCCCGCGCCCGACTTCCTTTCTGCGCCTGGCGCAATCGGCGAGAGCTGCCACATGGGCCGGCCCGGGGTGCAGGAGGTGAACGAGGCCGGCGGGGAGGCGGCGTTGCGCGCAATGGGGCTGTTGGCTTGGGATGTGGACACGGCGAGGAATGAGGCGGAGAGGAGGTTGTTGGAAGGTGCTAATGTGATTTTGTTTCCGGATGGTGGGTAGCTGGGTGGGGAGGACGGGGGTATGTGAGAGGAGGAATGCTGTGGTAAGGCGTGGAGTGGGTTGTTGCAAATCAGAGACCGTATGTGCCTGCTCACCCGAAATAAGCCTTCTTAGCTTGGCGCTCGGTGCTCGAGGACTCCGTAGACACAGCGATGACAGAGACAGAGGTAGGCACGCAAAGACCGCTGCACCAGATGGGCAGGGGAACACTGGGAAAGACTCAGCAGTATAACGACAATGTAGTTCACGAAAAGTTTATAATTGCTCCCACGAATGACCGCATGGCACGCCGTGATTTTCCTGCCAGTGATCAAACCCGCCCAGATGATGCTAGCCGCCCGAAAAGCCTTCCAAATGTCAAACCCACTCCCAGAACCGGTATCACGTTACCCCCACCAGAGATGGCTGCTACACCAGCAACCATCTACATTGCCAACATCTTGTTCCGTGTTCTCATTCTCATGAAAACAGCATCCGTACTGTTGCCCCACAGTTCCGTTCGTTCCGGAACGACGCCGACCCAGTATTTATCTGCTCTTCTTCGGGAGGTCGTCCTGGGTGGCGACCTTCTCCGTCAGGTCGTTGTACTCCTTGTGGAGGCCGCTGGCCTGCTTCTTGAGCGTCTCGATATCCTGGTCCCGCTTGGCGATCTCCTTCTTGAGGCGAGCGATCTCGCCGACATCACCAGCCTGGGCGAGCTTCTGGGCCTGCTTGGTGTTCTTGTCGGTGCCCTCGTACTGCTTGACGCGCTCCTCCAGACGGAGGACCTCGAGGATCATGATGTAGGTGCGGTTGAGGATCAGGGAGAGGAAGAGCGTGAAGCCGCAGAGGTACATGTTACGCTGGGAGTAGAACTTGCGGGCTTGCACCTCGAGTCGTTCATGGCCCATAATCTGCCTGCTGGTGGGGAGGATTAGGTTAGTTACTGCTCGTCAGGTTGTGACTCAGCTGTGCCTGAAAGTGGCCTGCAGTGGAACAAAAAGGAATTACGTACGCAGCATTGTTACCCTCACTGGCCTGGGACAGCTCGATCTGAACCCGGTAGACCCGGTTGACGGAGTCGATGAACAGGATCAGGATGAAGATGAAGGTGATCTTGAGGCCGTATTGGAGCTTTGCAATGATAGGGTTCTCCGAGATGAATCTGCAAAAGAGTACAATGTCAGTGACTCGAATACGAACAACGGGCAGGAGAGCTGTGGCAGAGGGAACCTCACGTGAACAGCTTCCGCTTGACAGTGAATGGCAGAGGGACAATCAGGACCATAAACAGAGCCATCTCTGACATGAGCAGGAGGAAGACCTGTCGTTGCAATCAATCAGCTACAATCTGGGGAGGCCTGCCATGTGGCGTGTGAGGGTTCCTTACGAGGGAGTAGTAGAGAGTCATCTTGACAGCTCCACGTGGGGTCGTTTCTTTGAGGTGTGTTTTGCTGTTTGTAGGCAAAGGCTGGAATGCAATGTAGGAAAGACGGAACGAATTGGGGCTTTTTGATATGTTGAAGAAGAGATCCAAGGTGCTTGAAAGGTGGCCTTGCAGTCAAATATGTAGGGGAAGAAGGGAGGAGGTGGTGGCAGGTGAGGTGGCCAGTTGATTGTCGTCGGAGTTGTTCAAGCTTGGAACAGGGATAATGACGCTGAAGGTCCCACAACGTCATCGCTGGCGCAGCCACTAATCCCTGCTCGGCGGCTCGGGTCCACGGTAGGCCCCTGTCAATGGGATTCTGCACGGGCCAGATCTGGTCTTACATGTTGATGCATCCTTTCTATTTTGAACCAGTTCAACATTGAGGACAAAGTGGTTGTGCAGGTGGTTGTATAAACATCATACAGCCATACTTGTGATGGAAATTTATAAGTCTATCGCAAAGGAGTCAAGAATGGAGAAAGGTCAAGTCCACCCACTGGCCTCGCAGTGGGGTTTTCTACTTTACTTGGATACCTAGGTATATCGAAAGATCCATTTTGAGTACACGTTGAGTGTATGTTTCCATGACTTGCTCCTACTTTGGAGTATTGATCTGGCAATTGATTGTAACTCCAGAGAGTGATCAACATCATGCGAAGTTGAAGTCCAAGAGAGCTCAGCACAACTCTGGTCATGAAGGACACTGTGAAGCCTCTTCAAATATCACAAATTCTTGGCTATCAACTCCATGTTGCTCCAGAGGTAGTCTCATTGATTCATATCATTACAGCAAAAAGCTCTGCTGGTGTCAACTCCATTTCCATGACTGCAGTATCTCAAGTCCCACCCTGAACTCCAAGCTTTTGATAGACCAAACACCACCCTGGAAACCATCATGCAGACCCTCAATCCTCCTCAACCTGAACCTTGAATTTGCATACAGATCCTCCTAGTTGTAGAACTGCGACTTAACAAAGCTCTCAGCGCTGATGTCCCCGGGCCTGCTCACCGGCACCGGCACCCTCTCTGGCTCCTTGTGCACTCCGCTCGCGATACTACTCGTCAGCGAGTTCGCCCGGCTACTGTCCACAGACGCCGTGGCTTTAATAGCCGCCACGGGCTTCCGTGCAATCTCGAGGAACGTCGACGGCAAGTACCCCATCCTTCCATCCCGCGACCGACACCGCCACCAGTCGCTCGGATTGCCCAGCGGATCCGTCTTGCTAAGCACCGCGACGAGATCCCCCTTCTTTACCTCGAGATCCACGCCCTGCACGACATCATTACCACGGGTCTCGGGCGAGAAGTCCCAGATGACGCGGCAGAATTCCAGCTTCGCAGGGTCGATCGGCTGCGCAGCGAGCATCTGCCGTCTGCGCTCTTCCTCCTCGTGTGACGCGGCCATGGACCGGATCATCTTGGTCATGAGGTACGGCAGGCCAAAGGCGAACAGCAGGAAGAAAATCAGGGGCTTGCGGCTCGGTTTCGAGGGCTCGGCGCCCGGCATACCGCCAGGACCGCCTCCAGGTGCATGGCGGCCTTCGAAGCGCGCGAAGGAAGCCGGGGTCAGGGACAGGGCGTCGGCCGGGGGTGGGCGGCCCGTGATTTTGGCGACGAGCGTGCGGATCCATCGCATGATGGTGAAGATGCCAAGGACATGGCCAAGGGTGTCACGGAGGGAGCCAAATTGTTCGGCTACTGCTACGATGGCTGCTCAAAACATCAGCTTGTGACCTGAGAACACAGGAATTTGCCCTGGGGAGGAAGAACGTACCGTAGAAGCTGGAATGCGTCGTCATATACGTGCTCTCCAACATCTGTGCAAACCCGCCAAAAGCACCCACCACGCCCTCTAGCACCTGGAACGTCGCCGCGGTGCTCTGATTCACCCGGTTCGTCAAGCTCTCCGGGTTGTTCGGGTCTCCGGGCATACCGCCCATCCCGCCATACATGCCACCGCCGTAGCCTCCCATGCGTCCGTAGCCGCCCATTCCGCCGCCGTACATGCCACCTCCGTACATGCCGCCTCCGTAGGCTCCGCCTAACCCGCCCATGCCGCCGTAGGAAGATGTGTACGGCGAGTAGGAGGAGTATGTTGAGGGGTATGCGCCCGCGGCGCCGTAGCCTGGGACGCCGCCCATTCTGCTGTAGGCAGCTGCGTTTTGGTTAACGGAAGCGGTGAGGGTTTCGGGTCGGGGTGGTATTGCGGGGGATGCGCCGGCCGATGATGTGGTTTGAGGCGCGGATGTGGGGGATGATGTTGTCGCGACTGTGAGTGGTGATGCTTTGTCAGTATCCGTATTCGATGGAGAAGTAGTTTGTAGGGCGGCAAGTATTTACCTGGTGTGGTCCCTGTTGCGCCTTGCCGCTCCCATGGCTTCGGCGGAGACGCCATGATGGAATATGTGGTTTGAAGCAAGCTTCTAGAGGTGTGTTTGCGCCTTGGAGCACATTAAGGCCGAAGACGGGTTTTCGCCCAGGTGAGGAGACGCTATTGCTGTGGCGACACTAGGCGGGTTTGGTGTCGGTTCGGAGAACTTGAACAAAGCTTAGTCTCAGCTCTTCCGTCTGACGATGAAGTGGACAAAGGAAGATTTCGTGTTCACAGGCAAGTAATTGGTATGTGCAAGGGAAGTAATTAGTAAACCACAGAATGCCTAGCAGTGGGGATCTGAACACCGCGGCTTGTGAATTCTTTTGGTTGAAGCGAAAGGGACCTCGGCATCCCAAAGATGTGGCTTGGCCTTGACATCCGAAGTGGCGGGTCGCGGTTAGGGTCTGAAATGCTGGAAAATAAGCCAGCCTCCTTCTCTTTCTCCTAATTTTGATATAGCAAGTTTTACAATCACCTCCTACGTTCAAGCCGAAAACCTCGACAGACTGAACATGATGCTTTCTCACTATACACGGTCACTGCTTTGATATTGTACTGCCCAGGATATCACGTCTGCACCTGACTCATCACCACTTCTAGCACAATGCACAGATCAGCCCATGGCAGCATGCATGGCAACTCAAGGGCAATACAGGATTATCAGAGCCTCTCTAAATATCCTACTCTAGGCTTTGGATCTGGACCTTGATGCATCCTGTCTTGGGATCCGCAGCCGTGTCAAACGCCTTCAGCGCATCCTCCAATGGAAACCTGTGCGTGACCAGCTTGGACAGATCGACCACCCCGTTCTCGATCAACCGAATCGCCCGCGGCCATGTGTTGGAGTACCGGTACTGCAACTGGATGTCCACCTCGCGCACACTGGCCCTCATGAAGGCAATGTTGACCTCGTTCCGGCCCACGCCAATGATAAACACCTTCCCGCCAAACTTGCTCGCCCAAATGGCCGCGTTGATGCTGCTCTCGACACCAGTGCACTCCATCGCCACCGCAGGCTCGACGCCACCAAACTTCTCGACAATCTTCTTGGCCGACTCCTCCGCCGACAGCCTCTCGACCTTGTGCGTAACCACACTCGGCTCGAATTCCTTCGCAAACTTCAGCCGCCCCTCGTCAATATCCGTAATCACAATCGGACACGCGCCCGCCGCCTTGACCACCGCCAGCGTGATCAGCCCGATGGGCCCCGCGCCGCAGATCAGCACCGGGTCGCCCACCGTGATCTGCGCGCGCTTGATGCCCGCGAGCGCGACCGACAGCGGCTCGAGCATCGCGCCGTTCTCGTACGACATGTCTCCGATCTTGTGGCACCACACGGCCGGGTGGTTGACGTAGCGGCGCAGCAGGCCGGCCACGGGCGGCGTCGACAGGAACTCGACTTTGTCGCAGCCGTTGTAGCGGCCCGTCAGGCACGGCTCGCAGGCGCCGCAGATGACGTTGGGCTCGATGGCGACGCGGTCGCCGACCTTGAGGTGCGTGACGGACGGGTGCACGGCGATGATGTCGCCGGCGGACTCGTGCCCGAGGATGTGGTCGCCGTTGACGATCATGGGGCCGATGCAGCCGGCGTGCCAGAAGTGGATGTCGGAGCTGGGAGGTTGGTGGGTGTGAGTAAGTATCGGAAGCTAGATTTGGGAGATGTAGCCTCTCCGGGTTGGAGTGAACTCACCCGCAGATTCCTGTGCTTCGGATTGCAATGGTGACTTGTCCTGGTGCCAGATCCTCCTCGCCCTTTTTCACACTATCCAGAGATGGCTCAGCGGCCTCTATCCACAAGTCGTGGGCCGGGTTGGTGTACACACCAATGTTGGTCTTGGTAAAGGTAGAGGTAGCCATGAGGAGGAGCGTCCTGCTTTGTTCAGATCTAACAAGTCGTTTCTAAAGAAGGATGAGTACTATGCAAGAACGTTACTAAAGAACGAGAGGAAGAAAGTTTTGAATGCCTGGCTGCGGCTGTGGGAGCGAGGCTAGAGAATACCCGGTCGACTATCAACAGCTGTCTACTGTATGCCGAGCTGTCTCTCTGGTAGTTCTATGTGTGTAGAGAAACGACCGAGGTCTTTTATGGGAAAGAGAAAAGACAGAATCCTTCTTAGTCCCGTGCGCCCAGTGTTGCGATGTCACGATGCCACGTTCCGGGGGCCTTCCCCCGCGGCGCCGTTGTCGCCCTATTCATGTGGGGTTCACGAAGAGCTACAGACTCCCGAGGGGGTCGTTCTCGGCCTGTTGCAAGCCCGAACAGGCTAAGGATGGTGCCTGTACGATGATCTCATATTACCGCGCCAATCACAGAGTGTGAGGATGAGTCGGCCATACTTTTATGCAAGTTGGTACGCAGTGTCCAAAATACGGTCCTAAACAGTCCACAAAAGACGTTGAAAGGAAAAGAAATGGAAGTTCGAGCCGGCAGCCGCATGCTATGCGCATACTGGAAAATGGAAAATTTGTCAGATTCCCTCCAGTAGCCGTGCAGTTGCCGGCATGCTGCTGTGTACACGAGAATGGCCACAGATTGGTGGACTTTGCTTGCGTCTCTCCGGCGTGCAATGGAAGGCTTCATTATCGTCGCCGGCATCCTGACATCTGATTACCATCGGTCCTACAACCCCGTCAATGTCGCTGCGAGATGGGAAAGCAGGGCGAGAGGTGCCCGTCGAGCGAAAGGCGTTCGATGGGTGGTCCACCAGCAAGAGCATCCTGCACTTATTGACTCAAGTGCCTCCAGCCCGAGGTGGTCAAACATTCGGCCTTCTCATATCTCGTGCACATTCCGGTGACCGGTCGACGGCTCCGAAAGCTGGGACCTTGTCCGGTAACTCCGGTCCGGCCTTGCTCGGCCCCTCACCGACCTTGATCAATCTCGCCGGCCTCCTGATCTGTAATGAAGATTTTGTCCAGCAATAGAATTCGCTATAATCGTGAGTGACGGCCGACCAGGTACTCCAGGTATATGCGGATGAATAGGTTAACTGATGACTGACTTGGGTAAGTACGGACTGAACAGTAGAGAGCACGGCTGTGACGGAAGTCACTCTGGGCGCTGGTGAACAGCCCAGGGTTAGGGTGTCTGTGGCTGAGTCAGCTCGCCAATCGTTCCCTGCCTTGCCCGCAGGAGCTGTCCAGGCTTGTCAAGATCCATTGTTGCGACGCGACAAACGCGATTTGATTCCCACTTTGAAGCATCGCATCACATAACCACCTTCCTCGTTGCTCTGCTCTGTTGATCATTTATTAAACCAATTGCCTCGACATCGCACAACGAGAAGATACAATGTCTTCCTCCGCACAGGTGCTTTCCTCCGGTCAAGCACCACAGGAAGCCTACGGTGGAGGTAAGCTTGCCCTCATTTCTGCGCGCCGCGCACTACTCTTGAGCTTTCCGTGAACTCACGCCGCGTCTTTCTCTTGCTAGATGAAGTCTCGGCCCTCGTCCTCGATCCCGGCTACTGTAACACACGCGCCGGCTTTGCAGGCGAAGATGTGCCCAAATGCGTCATTCCCTCCTTCTACAGCCACATCGGCGAAAAAGATCTCTTTGGCGACGAGGTCATCCGGCCTCGCGAGAACCTGGAGCTGCGAAACTACATGAACACAAAGTCCGAGGTGGAAGATTGGGACGTCGCGGCCAACCTCTGGGAGAACGTGCTTGTAAAGCGCCTCAATCCCCCACGACAAAGCCTACCCTCCAAGAACGGCCTCAACGATGCGTCAAATGACAAGGACACCGAGGGCGACATTGACATGGAGGATGTCGAGGCACAGGAGCAAGATGAGAAGCCGCTGTCAGAAAATCCCATTCTGCTCACAGAGCCTGCCACAAACTCCACCAAGAAGCGAGAGAAGGCGATCGAGGTCGTCTTCGAGAACTGGGCGACGCCGGCATTCTGGCTTAGTAGGACACCCGTTTTGGCAGCGTTCGCCGGAGGCAAAGCTACCTCTCTGGTCATCGAGGTTGGCGGTTCCAACATCTCAGTGACCGCTGTACATGACGGCATGGCGCTCAAGAAGTCGGCTGTGCAGAGCCCAGCTGGCGGCCTGTGGCTTTCGCATCAGATTCGCGCCCTCTGGGAGACCAGCGAGCCCAAAATCACTCCCACGCCCGCCTTCATGATACAGAGCAAGACCGCCGTCGACGCCAACCAGCCGCCAAACGCGCGGCTGAGAAAATTCGGCTTCGAATTGCACCCGTCCTTTCTTGAGTACGAGACGGAGCGACTGATGACCGAGTTCAAGGAGAGCGTAGTGGAAGTGTGGAAGGGCCCCGGCCGCTATGCCAATCCTGGCAACGAGGAGTGGATCAAGTCGCAACCAGGCCGCGTCTTCGAGATGCCCGACGGATACAACCAGATGTGGCGCGAGCAGAGGTTCAAGGTCAGTGAGGGCCTGTTCGACGAGACACAGGCGTACACAACCGTGCCCGAGGAGTACCGTCTGAGCAAGAACCAGACCATCCCAGGCATGATCAAGCAGTCTCTGGAGCAAGTCGACGTCGACCTAAGGCCCCACCTGCTTGGTAATATCGTTGTCACCGGCGCCACAAGTCTGCTGAACGGCTTCAACGACAGGCTCAATGCCGAGCTCAACAACATGTACCCTGGCATGAAGATCAGGATCACCGCGGCCGGCCTGACAAGCGAGCGTCGCTTTGGTTCATGGGTCGGTGGAAGCATTCTGGCCTCGCTGGGTGCTTTCCACCAGATGTGGATTTCGCGGAAGGAGTACGAAGAGAATGGTCCTAATATTGTGGAGAAGCGTTGCAAGTAGAAGGATCACGGCGATGGTCGTTCTGGGGATTTTGACAAGCTGCTATTTCTGCCAGTACTTCCAAAAACAGCAAGTGTCAGGCAGTGGCGAGTGAGGCAGGACGGAAAAGGCGCACGGAGTTGGTTTGATAGACGATAAGGGGCGATGGGCAAAATGGTTAGGGGAGCGCGTGGAGTGCTAAAACTTGTACAAAAATACCATTCAATTTTGCATCACGGTGCGTGCAAGATCATCCTTATGTATGGATGAACTGAGCAGTGTGCGTGTCAGAGCCGAGTCCAACAGCACGCACGCCTTACCAACCGTTCCACCTCTCCCACACATCCACAACCTCATCCTCTTTACCCACCCTCCTACTATCCACAATCAGATAATGCCCATAACCTGCGCCAGCAATACAAGAATGATTTGGCCAAACCCTCACCCTCTGCCCAAACTTCAACTCCAGCTCGTCCTCCTTCTCCCCCATCCACACCAAAATCCCATGCTCCTGGCTAATCCTCCCAACCTGCCATCCCCCATGCTCTACGGGAAACGCCCTCGGCGCCGGGTCCAACCCCTCCAACCCCCCTTCTCCCCATGGCATCACCAGCCCCCATCCCGCATACGCACCCTCACCGTCCCCAGCGACCTTCACCGGCTCCCGCCCCAGCGCAAGCGAACCCGCATTGATCAACGCCTCCGTCCGCCCGTCCTTCCCCCGTCCCTCATACAGCGACGCAACCTCCGCGACAACACTCACCGCAATGTCCCCGCTGCCCAATCTGTCCCGCGCGTGCGTCGCCAGCTGCTGTAGGTCCAGCGTCGGGTACACGCCCGCGTGGACCTCGAGCGCCAACCCCTCGCCATCCTTCTTCAGCTCCGCGAGCACGGCGGAGAGGCTCGCCACGTTGGCGTTCTCGTTATTACCGCCGCTGGTGGTGGCGATGATATCCGGATGCTGCAGCGCCGTGGCCGTCGGCGTCGCGCCCACCGACAGCGTCAGCCGGTGGCCCGGGCTCCGCGCGCGGACGTCGCGCGCCACGCGCTGCAGCGTGCGGAACTCGGTGGTGAGGTACGCGAGGGCGGCCCAGTCGGCGCGGGAGGAGTACGACTGGCCCGCGTGCGCGTACAGCCCGTGCAGGACGCAGTGGCCGTGCTTCTCGGCGTCGAGGAGGGCGGGGAGGAGGGCGGTGTAGGCGGGAGTGTCGGGGAGGGCGCCGGCGCGGTTAGTGGCGACGTTGATTTTGAGGAAGATGAGGGGCTTGATTTTGGGGTTGGCGATGAGGGTGATGAGGGTGGAGAGGAGTGGGATTTGGGACGGGTGGTCGAGGAGGAGGGAGAGGGATTGGGGACCGAGGATGGTGGCGAGGGCGGCGAGGCGGGGGAGCGCGGAGGGGTAGAGGGGGAAGGCGTAGAGGATGTTTGTTGGGCGGGACTGGCGCTGGTAGGAGAGGAGGAGGGGGGCAATGTTCTCGGCTTCGAGGAGGGTGGACACGATTATGTTGGCGGGAGTGGTTATGTCGGAGCCGACTTGGAGTCTAGTGAGCTCTGTTGTCTGTGATTAGGAACCGAAGCGTCAGTTTATGTGTATATGTCTTAGTGAGAGAGGACAAGCATTGAACGGAACGCACTTTGTGAGTCTTGATATGAGCTCGCCATCCGATGCCATTCTTCGCGGCCGTGTCTATCATCCGCTGGCAGTTGACCTCCAGCTTGGCGAGATCCAGGATGATGCTCGGCGTTGGCACCTCGTAGAGCGTTTTGCCTATGAAGCGCGCCTTGAGAGATGGCTGAGATGAGATTTGCGCCATGTTTGGCTTTGCTTCTATGATTATTGATACGCGTTGGTCTACCTAGGTTGTCTGCATCGAATTAGTATATGTTCAATCTCTGGTTGCGACGAAGGACACCAAGCGAACAGCAGGTCGGGCATTGACAGATTGTAGGTTTTCTCGAGGGTGAAACGGGATGTTTCCCTAATCGAATCCCACATCGCAAATTCATGATTCGCATCTATATATTGTACAACAAGCTCCTGTTGAAGATAGGCCCCAGTTGAAGATACGGGAAGCGTGTCATCGCGCACACAGTACACTGCTGTGAACCACCAATAGACGTACTTACCTCTTTCGATATAGCTTGCCAGGCTTGTGAAGCTTCGGTATAGGCGAGGGAGGATGAGACGATGCTTGGATTCATCACACAAAAGCAACTCGTGGGACTACTCGTTTATATTTGCACTGTCTTTCTGTGCGAGTGTAGGTCAAGGACGATATCGGCCATCGCCTCCACCTGAATCATGATAAGCGTATAAGAGCGTTCCGGGTAATTACTAGTCCGTGCTAGTCACATTCGCCTGAGTGAGGTCTACATTTTCCAACGACAATCATTCCTAGCTGTTGGGGGACAATTTAGATACGTCGACATAGTCAGTTATGTCTCTACTTTGTGCAAAGTCAAAGCAGTGAGTTAAGTACCTACTTAGGTACCTGATCACCTGTTTCCACTGAGCTACGTAAAACTCGGTTCGAATCCACACAACAAATTAGTTGCTGGATACGACATTCCACACGTTGCACGTTGAGCACCATATTTGCATCGAGATAGATGATAACTAGTAAATTACACAGTACTTCATCGCTGCCAAACCTTGGGAAAGTAAGCCTGTAACGCGGCTGGCATTCCAGTGAATCGGTGAGTATGGAACCGGACTTGTGATTGTCCGCTTTAAATGCCTGCAGTTGAGAGTCATTGCCATGTTGAGTCGCGTAAGAAGGAACCGCCGTAGAACTTGTTGAGCCGTCACCACTTTCGAGCATGCGTACGGTACTGCAAGTATAATGTATGCACCTTGAAACATAGTGAGGATCGAGACCGGATGCAAATTACTTGGTCTACATTTGCCGTTCATGACTGCGTGTCAAACACTTCTTGGCCCTAGTACGTGACGAGCGACGTGGTGTTCTGAAAGTAGAAAAGAGAAACAGCGTGTCGGGAGTTTGTCGCGTCGGCGCGCTGCATGTGAAATGCAGGTCAGAATGAAAAGAAGTCTGTGCCGGCGGCCCCACCTTTTGTCGTGGCAGGGATGAGTGCGACTAGGACCGGGGCACCTGCAGGGGTCTCGCCCAACGCAGCGCGGCTCCGCGGCTGATTTGCGACCTCCACCTTTCGCGATTCCGTCGGCTTCAGTGACGTTCAAAGCTACAACAACCACAACGCCAACAGCTAATTCTCCATTACCCCTCTACAACAGAGGCTTCTCGACTCCCATTTACACTCCCGACCACCTTCGATTTTCCGCGAACGATCACGCCACGCTCTATCAATCCACGCGACCCATCCATCGCGCCCGATCCCCTTGCGCCCGCACTAAGCAGCTGCCTGCTCGACCGATCAATCGTCCGACCGCTCGAGCGCGACCCGACAGGACTGCCATGGTCTGACCTTCATCCATCACGACTGGACCGGCGCTACGTCGCAAGGAAGGAAGCACGAGTCGGCGGGTGCGACACAAACTCAGCGACGGACCACTCACCTCCATTACAAACAGAGCGGCACCATGGCGACCGAAGACGACGCCCCGCGAAACTCGTCGCGCGACGACGACGCGAACCAGTCCGCTGATGAGATGGACTGGATCGCCCAGCAGGCCAAGGATGACGATGAAATCAAGGCGATGCTCAACGCTGATCCCTCGCAAGCCCCCTTGGACATTTCCCTCGAAGGCCCCATCGATCAGTCTGGAAAGGCTGACGATGCAGAAGACTTCGAGGACATCAGCGACGATGAACTACCTGAAGAGGAGGAACCCGCACCCAACGGCAGTTTCGAGCAACCACCTGCTCTGACTAGTGACGGCGGCAGCAACGATAACGACGATGACTTGTTCGGCGAACTTGGCGACCGGGAGGACTCACCTCTGCCAGATGAGCCTGCATTGTCACCAGGAGCTGCCATTGCTGGTGATGACGAGCCAGACGTTGTCCTGCGCGAAATCGATCCTCTAGACGACCTGCGCCGCCTCAACTTCGACCCTGAACCGAGCTACCCTCTAGCAAATCAGGATCCTGACATCCCCGCCGCCCCCGAGAACGTACTCGAGCTTCTCAAGCAGACATATCCCGACTTCGAGAAGGGCAAGATACTCAACTTCAACGAGCTCTTTCCTCCTAGAAAAGCCAACTGGGTCGACAAGAAGCCCACCAGGAACCCGAAGCCGCTTGTCCCTACGAAGCTCAGCCTCGATCTCGACGTCGACCAGGAGAAACTGTTCCGAGTACATGGGCCTGCTACATCTACGACACTTGACAAGATTCAAGCCGCCGAGAAGAATGGCATGGTATCATTGCTGGTGCCGGAACCCATCAATTTAGACGAGCTGGAGATTTTTGGTAGAGATGATCCTGAGTCCGACATGGAACCTATTGGTGGCTTCACGCTCCGTGACATTGAGACAATCTGCGCCGACTGGGACGACATCATAGATCCACCAACATCGCGGTTCCGCGAGCCCACGGCGGAGACAGATTCAGACGAGGAGGAGGACAGGCAATGGTTAGAGGCAGGGTTAGATCCCCTCCCAAAGGCAAAGCGCCGCAAGATCTCGCATCCCAAGGGTCTTCCGGAGATCTCCCGATATGCTGCTCCCTCATTCAACAACTTCGAGGAGGCAACGGCACGCAGCGCCAAACGCGTACGCCTCGATCTGAACGACCCTTACCTCCTCATCGACGATACGGTGCCCGAGCGAGCTGTCAAGCGAACCAAGACCGATCAAAGGTTGATTCGCATGGCCGATGGCACTATGGTACGGGACGTACAGTCACGGTTCAATATCTCGAACGACGACGCATACGAGGCTCTTGGGGAAAATGCCAGAGAAAAGGTCAGGGCGACGTTGGGTGGTGTTCAAGTCGAGCACAGTTTGCCAGCGCGGAAGCTACTCTACCCTTACTACCAGGTCAAGCTGCAGGACGCGAATCCCTTCAGCTACCATCGCCCACTGTTCCATCACAAGAAGCAGCTGCAGGTGAAGCTGAATTGGAGCAAGCCACGCTATCAGAAGCGCCGGGACTTGAAAAATCAGAGAGCCATAGAAACCTTCAAGACGTCCAGAGATCTCAGTCTGAACGATAATTCAACAGCTGTGCTCTTCGAGTACTGCGAGGAGGTCCCGACAGTGCTCTCCAATTTTGGAATGGGCAGCAAGATCGTCAACTACTTTCGAGTTAACCACGACGCAGACGAGAAGCCTGCTGAGAAGCCAGTCATTGGCGAGACCAAGATACTTCTTCCCGAAGACAGGTCTCCATTTGCAAAATTTGGCGATGTGGGCAAGGGCGAAACGGTGCCTACACTGTGGAACCAGATGTATCGCGCGCCGATCTTCAAACACGAGCCGAGAAAGACAGACTTCATCATTGGGCGTGTGACGGACGACTCTGGTAGCAACTACTACTTGCGCAAGATCGATCACATATTCGTCGTGGGCCAGAACTTCCCCTCTGTGGAAGTCCCAGGCCCCCACAGCAGAAAAGTCACAAACACTAGCAAGAACCGGATGAAAATGTTGTCGTACCGGCTGATTACAAAGTACGGCAACTTGACGCTGGATCGCATCACCGACCACATCAAGGACTCAAACCTAGCTCAGAACAGACAGAAGCTCAAGGAGTTCCTCCAATACGACAAGGAATCTCGACAGTGGAATTTGCGCGATGGCGAGAAGCTCATGGATCCTGATACTATCAACTCCATGGTTCAGCCAGAAGATGTGTGTCTCATGGACGCTATGCAAGTTGGAGCTTATGAAGCGGAAAAAGCCGGTTTCGCCATTGACCAAAACGACGTGGACAAGGATGACGACGACAACATAGCGCTGCAGCTGTCGCCCTGGAAAATGACCAAGGCGTTTCTGGACGCTACCACTGACAAAGCCATGCTCAAGCTTCGTGGCGAGGGTGATCCTACGGGTTGCGGTCTGGGCTTCAGCTTCATCACCACTTCCATGAAGGGTGGATTCTTAAACGTGTACCACGAGCAAGGGCCTCAGTCGACTTCTGCAGATGCCTTGGAACGTGAGAAGAAGGCAAATGGCGGACACTCTTACAATGTCAAGAAGCAGAATGACGCATACGCGGAAGTTATCGCCGAGATCTGGAACAAGCAAAAGGAGTCGCTCAGCAACACGCAAATCCACGATGATGCCGACGTTGCGCCGCAGGGAGACGAGGATGACCGGTTCAACCCTCCAAGCAACTCCTTGCCAACGCCTGGTGCTGCAGCGACACCGCGCCTCGACGAGAGTTTCAGTCAGATCAGTCGCAGTGCCACATCCGCCGCGCGGAATGCTCGGAAGAGGTTACGCATCGTCAGGACCATCCGGGGTGAAGATGGAGTGGACAGGGAGGTCGAGGAGATCATCGAAGACCCAGGTGTCATTCGCGAGTACGTGGCTCGGCGCAATGCCGTTCGAGAGGCGGAGATTGAGTAAGTCCATGCACACTTTGGCCCATTCCTACCAAGGCGATCGCTAATACCAAATTTCACACAGCGTCTTTGTGGACCGCGAGACTCTCGCGAACTGGGTCGACGGCGACGAAGAGAAATTGAAGATCCTCAACTCGAAGTATGCCCCATCTGTGCTACTGTTCATTTGCTATGAAATGTATCTAACATCTTCTCCCCGCCAAACAGGATCCGCAAGGAAGAAGAGCGACTCAAGAAGAACAAGGAGCGACGCCAGCAACGCGAGAAGCAGAAGGGTGGCAGGCAGTCTATTGGAGGTGAAGGACCCGGGTCTCCCGATGGCGACGGCGCCCTTGAGAGGAGTGGTACCACCAGGAAGTGTGCCAACTGTGGTCAAGTCGGTCATATCAAGACCAACAAGAAGTGGGTTCCCCTAGTCCTCTGAGTCCCCTTATCCTGTCAGCAGTCACATCTGCTGTATATAGAATTTGGCGCTGACAACAAACACAATCTAGGTTGTGCCCCTTACTTAATGGTACTATGGGCAACCAAGCAAGCACCACAGATGCTACAGGAGCTTATGGCGAGTAGGCCCAGGGACGTCACACCCTGCTCTCTACATTCCCAAGGGCACTTTGACCTTTCTTGCCTAGAGAAAGTGCTTCTCTAGAAAAGGTGGAATTTTCACAACGTCGGCTTGACAAATGTATGCAATCATTGCAGTTGGTCCAGTGTTGAGCATGGGCCGAAGCATGCATGCAGCACCAGCTGACTTCTACACACACACACACACACACACACACACACACATGCAAAGGCCCAGACATACAAGATCTTCATCTACCGAAAGTGAAAGCTGGGCTCTTACCTCTGAAGTAGCAACAGGGAAGACACAATCCGACCTCGACGGGCACCCGCACTAAGTGGGGTGGATATCCAAAATTAGTGCGATGAAGCCAGATATGCAGGGGGTGGAAGGGCGGACGACTGCCGTCTGGCGCTTGGCGCCAACGCAAAACTACACATGATGCACAGCTGCAGTCAGTCATTCTCGACGGGCGGGCAATACTTTGGCGTGGCGTTGGCTGCTTTGAAAATTGGGGGGGGGGGGGGGGGAGGGGCTTTTTTGAAAAGGGGGCTCCCGGCCCCAGGGGGGGGCAAGAAGGGGGTTTTGGGGGGGCGGCGGGGTTGGGGGGTGTGGGGGGAAGACCGGGGGGGGGGGGGGGGGCTTGGGGT